>LUCG01054710.1:0-10691 GCA_001633085.1 Carthamus tinctorius | reverse complement strand
ATAGGTCCCACTTTCAAAGATTTCAATAAACCACAGGGACCAAAATTAGAGTTTACTCTTTTTGAAAGCCAAGGCTATTATATTAGTACAAAACATCAAATTAAATTAAGTAATTACTTAACATGTTTATTTAGATCAATTTATATTTAAGTTATCAACCAAAGTTGTACTAAGTATAAAATTTTTAGCTAACAACTAACTTAGTAATCAATTATTAACTTTCTAGTGACCATCTAAATTATTAGTTAATTTATCATAGTCTTAACATAACTTTTTTGTCTTATTGAAATATATAACCTTTCCAAACTTTTTGACAATGTGCAACTTTCTTAATAATTTGTTTTCACATACTTTGATATGAAAAGCTTCTCTAAATAGCAAAACACTTTTCACAACACTTTCAATTATAATATTAACTAAATAAAGTTATTTATATTATTATTTTAATAAAAGGGGAATACATAATTTTTGGAAATCCAAACACAATCCAAAAGTAAATCAAGAACAAGAACACCACTTCAAACACTCATACGCACCATCCACACATTTCTTCTACTAATCTCGAAATTAATATATTCAAAAAACACCAAACTTGATTGAAATTCTTAATTAGGCCTCCTGCAATTCTTCCTGATCTCTCCACTTGATCCGGTTAATGGCTTGTTATCGCCCATCTTGATCATGGCAGCAGCAAAATCAGAGAAAAATAGATTGGGGTTGTTGTTGTATTGTCTGACATAATAGTCGGCGGAGCCACCGTTGAAGAGTTGTTGGTCGGAGTGGAGAAGTCCCTTCCGGTTGATTAAATTGTTGTAATAGTGGTTGTTGAAGGTGGTCGGAGATTGGATATCAAGTGGTGCCAAATTGTCGTCGCCTCTACCGGCGGGTCTTGGGCAGTTGCTCCGCCTTGATGTAGCTAATGAAGAATCCAAGTTGTTGGTTTCATTGTAAATCCGAGCTCGGAAACTAGTGCACCTTGCTTGTCCGATTGTGTGGGCTCCTGTTTTCGTTTCCAATTTAAAAGAAAAACATAGTCATATTTTCGAGTCAATTAAATTAGTCATTCTCTACGTAAATGAAAACTTCTATAACGCAAATCCCTAATTTTCGTTTATGTTTTTTGTTAGAAAAATGTGGTTTACATAAATACATAACATATTTACATAAATATTGGTTAGTATGAGAATAGCTTTAAAATTATGACTAAAAAGTGAACTAAGAGATTGACTCTTTCTGTCAATTTCCCTGGTTAATTGGTAACATTGTTTTTTTTTTAATATTTATGAATGTATTAATTATACTTACAAATTAGCACATTTTATTTCTAAAATAACAATATAATTGAAATAATTTGTAAGTTTACTTCCGTTTCATAAAACATGTTCGAAATTGTCCAACTCTTTATCATCTTAAACTAAATATTTGAAATGAAAAAATACAGTGATTTTGAAGATTTTTATTTATTAAATATCATTAAATCATTCTTTAAAATGAATAAAATAATACTTATTTTGGGGGGGATAGGAATAAACAAATTAATTGTTATCTTTTACTTGCTTTGTGGACAAAAACAATGCCTTAATTTGCATAAATTATTTTAGAAATTACTATTTTTATTAAATTTTATAATTATTTTATATACTTGATATTTAACAATATAATCAATTATTTTTTTAAATTTGATTTTCTATTTGGAAAAACTATATTTATTTTATTAGTCAAAGGAGAGAGAATTAAGAAGCTAGGTTGACCTGCAAGAGCCACCATGTCCTTAGCCGAAAGACCAACAACACTAAACGAAGAGATGAGTCGACTGAGGCTCGAAGTAGGTGGTGGAATGCTACTGTTGGCTGCACCTTGGCTCGCGGTTCTTGCATCACGTCTTCCCAACTTCACACCCCAACTTGGTCCTCCAAGCTTCATTAATTTCAATCCACACACCAAATCAATAATTTTCACATATACACCTTAAAACTATTCGAATGTAGAAACATACGAATCCATGGTTTATTAACTTAAAAGGTGTCGTTTATATTCAGATATAAAAAGACACTCACAATTTGCACAACGTCTCTAGCAGTAATAGCTAGTATATCAGCACACGAGACCACACCAGGACATGCTCTTTCAACAGCCGACTTTATATTGTCCACCACATCGAACCCTCTTGCCGAGCGTAAGTTGGGAGTCGCCCTCTTTTCACCGATGAAAGAAGGTGTATCATCAAGAAGGACTGAACCGTCACACCCCTGAAAGTCGATGAAATATCATATATATACATATATAAAGTGTATGAAGAAAATTATATAAGAAATAAAGTAAGCTTATAGCAGACAAGATTTTCGAAAAGACTTATTACAACATGATTATAGCTAGCCACTACATTTGTCTTAACGTGGTCAATTGCTAATAAATAAAAAGTGAATGTTTGCATGCAAAATGGTGAATAAATTCATGACCTCGAGATCAATCTAAACACATGCAACAATTCATTAAAGCTAATGAGACAACTATCTTGGAATAACGTTATAGCTAAGAACTTGAAGAAATAGATGATAAAATTTACGTTGACAAAGCAATCATGGAAGTGTAAGCGGAGGAGAGACGCGCCCATTCGCTTTTCTTTCCAAATTGCCGATTGCACAACCGATCTAACAGTTGGGAAAAGTTTCGGACAAGATCTTGAGTAAAAATTAGTTGAAAGTTGAGCGGAAACGACTCCCACAAAAACCATAAGGAATACCAACTTCACAAGAACAAGAGAAGATGAAAACCCCATTTTAAAATGTCAAAGTATTTGGCTTAAGAAAATGTGTTAGAAATGTTATGAGAATTATGGATGAATGATGGGAGTTTATATAGACTCATGGATGCATGGAAAGGAGAAGGGCAGGTCACCTAACACAATGACCAGATTGCATGGCAATTCAACGTCGTTGAATAGTAAAAGTAAATAAACAAAGTAAAGGGGTATGATTTGTAATATTTAAAAAATTAGAAGGGTTTGATTTGTTCCACAAAAGATAGTGGGAGCCGTCCATTTTATGAATTTAATAACATCTGTTTCTGTGGGGAGGGTGGATTTTGACAAAATTTTCAAAGATGGGGCCCCACATGCAATTATAAAAACCATGATATTTAATTCTTCTAGACATTTTTATGAAAAAAGCAATGTTAAGTGACATTTTCAAACAACACACGACTCATTTTGTAAAAGGTTAAACTACTTATAATGTAATAAAAATAGTTATATCACAATTAATTAGTTAGGTTACGCACATGTATATGTACATATGTCTAAGAGCAATTTTTATTTTTGTTAAAAATAAAATAAAGCACGTATACATAGAGTCGAGTTTAAATAAGAACAATAATAAAAAAAGAGTTTACGAGAACAGTCAAATCATATTCACATGTGATTACCTACGTGTGATTGCTCATACACCCTTATGTTGACAGTATTTCGTTATCGCATGTGAGTTGACCGTTCTCATGTTCTCTTATTTTTAACGATGTTCTCATTTGATCATCTTTCACACACACACACACACACACACACATATAAGGTCAGGTTCAAATGAAAACTCATTTTTCATTGCGAACGTGAGGACAACCGAGAGCACGTCACGTGACACATTCACTTTGAATAATCATGTATTATTCATAGTTAATAATACAACATGTTGTATTATTCACTCTGAATAACACTGAATATTGTGTTATTCATTCTGAATAACACTGAATGTTGTGTTATTCACTATGAATAACACTGAATATTGTGTTATTCACTCTGAATAATACTTAATTATTCAGAGTGAATATGCCACGTGAGACGCTCTCGAATATCCTCACGTTTGCAATGAAATTTGAGTTCGCAGCCGAACTTTCGTCTCTCTCTCCCTCTCTCTCTCTATATATATATATGTTTCTCGTTTGAACCTTTCTCTATATATATGCATCATATTATTATGATTACGTTGTCATGTTAACTACATATAAGTTTAAAAAAAGCCAATGTATGTATATTTTTATCCATCAAACGATTATGCAATAAAAATAAATTGTAAAGAGAAACGAAAACATATAGACTCAAACTTTTGCAAAATAGTAGTTTGATAACTAATTAAGATAATTTAAAAACAAGTTTGCTTTAGTAAATGAATGAGAAAAGAATAAAACTAAAAGCTTGACTTTTATACACACATAATTTTTAATCACCAAGAGTTGGATTAGATTCTAAGTTATCTATCATTTCACAAAGTAAAAGTTTATATTGTCAATGTAACCATAAAAATATCTGATTAATTAAGAACTCAACACCTTATTATTTTTATTCTTTTTGAAGTCAATCATATTTTATTTATATTACTATGTATCATATACATAAACACTTACAAAAAGAAAAACACCATTTAAATAAAGATGGGAATTTGACATTTTGTAGGCGGAAAAGTAAGTGCCTATTTTATATCATGAGGAGTTGGTATAGGTCATTTATTTGAAATAGTAGATTGATTACAATGTATAGTTTTCAACAATAAATTTAACAAAAATGTCTACTTTAAAACCTTACATATATAAGATTTTGTCTAAATATAATTTGTATTATGCTTTTACATTCTAAAATATTCACTCTTTTAGTCTCTATAATGTCTTTTAAAACTTAAAATATTTTTTTTCTAAAAATGTAAACTAATCAAATCAAATACAAGTTTTAAAGATTGTCTTAAATAATATCAGTGCCTCTTAACATAATAAAAATCCAGCATAAGAAATAGAAATATAAAACAAACAGTATTTAATAAGAATTAAAGATGAACCCCATCGAAATCACTCATGTAAGGCAATCTTAATTTTCCTAGCTTTAATCAGTGATCAATTAAAAAAAAATGATTAAAGTCCCTTGAAATTGAGTATTAAAATGTACTTTAAATATTAACATATACAAAATGAAAAACATGTACAATAATTCTAAAACTAGAAAAATGGTTATCTAACGTCACCTGTCTCATTTAGTCCCAAGTGAAGTCGAAACGAACTGTAAATTTTGTAAAAATTATAATCTGACTAGGACTGTTAGGTTGTAATCGATCCTCACGGATGAATGTAGTATTTCTTGTACGAGGTCACACTTGACACCAATAAATTCTCATTTTTTTTAATATTATAATTTTGATTTTTACTGATATATAGGGGTCTTTATTAGAAACTCACTAATTTATGAGATATTTGAGATGCAACTTACAACATAAACAGTTAGTTGATAAAATAAATAAAATATATAATAAATTTTTTTTCTTCCTTTTCCTACTTTTTCTCCATTATTCTCTCTTCTCTAGCCTATTCTCTCTTTGTATTTTTCGTAACATATACACATACATAACTGAATACAAACTTAAGATGAACAACATATTGTCAACACATTTTAAATCTACAAGATTTGATATCGTTTATGAACATATTGTGAACACACGCTAAAATATAAACATGCTACTTGTAAAAACAAATGTGAACCTTGAAACACTCTAGTAAAAAGTTTATTATGAATTTTACCTTGCGTACACAATATGTTCACTTTGTGTACACGATGTGCATATTAATATAAAGATAGAAGATTAATTGGTACCACCAAATCTAAGTCAATAACAAGATATTGAACAAAATAAATAAAAACATATTACATATATGGGAAGATTGACTAATGTTTACTTACAATAGTCAAACTTAAACTTAGCAAGAAGAAAAAAAAATCAAAGTGTGACTCAATCAAACAAATAGATAAGGTGATTGAAAATCATCATTTTAACTGCCTTTTGGGTGTCTTTCTTTCTAGATGGTCAGACTCTGTGATATATTGGCTTGAGATTAGACTCCATCAAACTATGCAATCTTTTTTATTATTTACTTTTTGTGATATTACAAGTGTTACCAAGAAGACTTACTTGTCTCTGTATCATAAGTTCATAACATTATGTTGGAAGGGTAGTATGGTCATTGAAGATGGTTGGAAGTACAATGGAATCCTCAATAGTGAGAGAGATGTTGAATATGGTCATTTATTACTTTCCAAATTGATGCAAGGTTTAAAAAATCCAACTAATAAGACTTGGGCCATGAGAGGTAGTATGTATATAGAGAGGGAGAATGACTTTGGATCATTAAAATATTTTCGTGAAACTACATAAATAACACTGGAACTTCATGGTAAACTATGAATGTTGAGTGTTTTTTTATACCTTTACAATGTTTTGCTGTGAAAAAATATAAATATCATATATATATATATATATTTAAGCTATAAAACAGAATAAATATTGACCATTTATCTTGGAACGAAACAAATATTAGTTAATCATATAAAAGTTGGTAGAATCAGTGTTGAAAAGGAGGTAACGATGGGGTTAAAATTTTCTTAGGTTTGGTAATGTACGTGGAAATATGAAACCTGCAAAAATCGACCATTAATTGCAAAAAGATGATAATAAGAAAATCATTTTTAACAAATGGACAAGTCAAAAAATTGTCTTCAACTTATTGATAATCAAATACATAAAAAAAATATATTGTAACAAGTTAATTAGATAGGTTAGAGAAACGGTTGGAGATGCTTTAGGGTGCGTTTGGTACGCAGACAGGACAGGACAGGACAAGGTAGAACTGGACAGGACAGGATAGGACAGAACAGCTGTTCAGCGTTTGGTAAGTCATGACAGGGCAGGACTGGACTGGACAGAACATGACTGATTAAATGACTATTTTACNAAATAGTAGCATATACATTATTAGCTGTATTTTCGATCGAGTTTTGGGTATGAAATGTTGTCCTCGAAAATCAAAATTAGGTGTGAAGTATTTTGGACTATGTCGAATTCGGATTTAATCGGATTAAAGTTCGGATTTTAACAATATATGTTTTTCTCTTCTTTTTTTCACCAAATTAGTAGAAAATAGAAATAGTGTGCGATAAANATATATATATATATATATTTAAAGTAAGAAAAATTGAATAAGAAAATATCTAATGAAAATTTTACTCCTATATTAGATATAATGACTATAGGTTTAATTTTAACCTTTCGCTTTACATGTTTAATCATTAAAGATTAAAATTAATTCAGACTCCAAAATCCAAATTTCAAACGTTAAAAAATTAAATTGAACACTTAAACTAATAAAAATAAGTTCAAATCTCAAAGATCGATCTACATAAAAAAGTTACAAAAAATATTAATAAAAGGTTTTATTCGGGTTCGGGTGAGTTCAGGTAATGGGTACGGAGAGTCTACCCGAACCGAGTAACCCGTCGTAAAGTTGGATTTCGAATATCGAGTTAGTTCGAGTTATGTGGGTAGGTAGATTCGAGATTTTTTGAATTGGATTTTCGGATTTTCGGTTTTTCGGATTTGGTCAAGTTTTGTTCACCCCTAAGTATGAAGAAATTATAAAGAAAGAGAAAATCAATCTGTATTTTGAGGGGTATAATGGTAAATTTGACTCTGTTCTACTTAGTTACAGGGGGTAGGATGGGACAGGCTTGTCCCACTCCTGTTCTACTTAGTTCCGGTGTGTCCCACATAGATGCCTGCCAAATATGGGACAAGCCTGTTCTGTCCTGTCCTGTCCTGTCCTGTCCCATCCTGTCCAGCGTACCAAACGCACCCTTAAAGTAGATAATCATAATCTTATACATATTTGTTACTTTTTAGGGAGCGTTTGGTTTGTAGGATGCTAATGGAATATGGAGGAATTGAAATGATCAATTCCATTCAGGCGTTTGGTTTAACTATGAAATGAAATTGAGTTCCTCACATTTTACCGTTCATGAATTTGGTCATTTCATCATGATTAATAAAGAATTCAATTCATTCAATCCTATTTTCTCAAAAAGGACAAAATTATATCCATCTTTCCAACTTGATTTATTCAGACCTATATGAATCTCTGTCGACCACCTTCGACATCCACTGGCCATAGCCGACCACCACCGATATGAACCACCGCCAATGACCACCGATATTAATCATCACTGACCACCACTGTTCTGAACCACCTTCGACCATGGATGGACCTGGCTTGGTGTTCATGGTGGCACGAGCCATTGTATTATTTGTCCGCCGAAGGCTAAACTTTTAAAATTTTATGTAGGTGCAACCATATTACTTTAGAGGGTGCCACCGTGAAACTTCAAGGTGTGCACCTAAAAACCAAAAACTTCTTTCGGAATCAATCAAAAAATTCACTTAAAATCAACTAAAAAACCTAAAAACTCACTTAAAATCAACCAAAAAACCTAAAAATTCTCTACAAATCAACTAAGAACCCGAAATTTTTTCTCGCAGTCAATCAAACAACCTAAACAATTCTCTCGATTCAACAAAAAAATAAAAAAAAGTCCATTGAAATCAACAAAAAATCGAAAAGATCAATCGAAATCAACCAAAAACTTAATTATATGGTGTCACCATTTGAAAATTGTCTTGGGTCCGTTAGTACCGTCGACCACCACCAATTGTTGGCCACCATCGACCATCATTATTCTAAACCACTGTCGGCCACCACCGCCAACAACCACCGTTCTGAACTATCGTCGACCATCGGCGATCGTCGCCCACCACCAACCGTTGGCCATCATTACTCTAAACCACTGCTTGCCACCGGCGATTTAAATCAAATACGACACCACCATTTTGAACTGCCACTGCCGAACCATTGACCACCACCACGACCCTCATCAATCCGAACCGCCGTCGACCACCACCGATCTGAACCATAATAGTTGGGTTTTAGAATTTTCAAGAATGGTATTTTGATCATTTACTAAAATTTCATTACTATTCCAAAGGTACATTATGTGAACCAAACAAGGAGATTCTAACAACTTTAACAAATTCTATTTCATTGTATGTCAACCTAACAGGTGGTCAAACCTAATAACATTCATTCAAGTTTCTTCAAAATCAAATTTCTTTACTAGATTCCATTTTATCAACAAAAAAAAACCTTAGTTAGTTGAATTTTTGAATTTTAGTAATATAAGGGGTTGTTTGGTAGTTGCTGAATGGTTTGGTGCTGGATGATTAGGTGGTCAAAATGATTAAGAGGCTCTTATGATATGGTGCAAAATGAAATATAGCGGTTTAGTAATTGTTGAGCATGAAATCAGGATTCTGTATGGTTAAGAGATGCCAATGATACTAAATCATTCAGAGGGTTTTAGAACCATTAAGAGGCAGTCCATTTTTTGCCAAACATGATTCACCTCTTAACTATTCAGTGACTGCCTCTTAATAGAGAACTGTTAAGAGGTAAACAAACAACACCTAAATCTTTACTATTTCTTATTATCTCAATATTTTACACATTTTCAATTTAATAACATTTTGAAAACAATATATTTTAAAATATGTACCAAGACTATTGGGAATATGAATGTGAAAGAATCAAATTCTGAGTTTTTGAAATTTAGTAATGATATTTGTTGAAAATTACAAACTTAAGGGATACAAAAATGAATTTTTTATACCAAAAGTTAAATATTAAAAGGTCCCAAAAATGCCCAAACCAAAATGACAAAAAACGTAAGAGCATTTCCAATGTTTAATAAACAATTTCCAAAAAAATAAAAATCTTCAAAACAAGTCTAACAACATTTAATAACATCGGCTAATTGAAGATAATTTTCTTGTAATAACAAAATAAAGTTTTTAGAAAATTATTCTAATTTGAAGAAAAATCCACCCTTTCTTTCTCTCCTCTTTCTCCCTCTCAAGCTTTGGTTTGTTTGCTTGTTTTTAGGTTGTGTTTGACAAATTGGTTGGTAGTTAATAAGTTAGTTTATAAATAAATTATGTTTGGTAAAAACTAGCTTATGAGTATGTAAAATGACTATTAATGGTCTCTTGAGACTTGGGGTATAATAGTTAATATTAATAAGGGTATAATTAGAAAAAATTACAAAAAGCTTCTGAAATGCTACTCCAACTAGCGTTTCAATAAGATAACTTATAAGCTAGATTATGGTTTATCCAAACACGTACTAGCTTATAAACTAGCTGCCAAACACAACTTTAGTCTACCTACTTTAACGGAATTTCCAACAAATCTAAGAGACTGAGTAGGGGTATATAAGATTTTAATTGGTATATTATAGTACGTGTTTGAACCTTTTTTTTAATTAATTCAAAACGTGAATTAATAGGAATACAACTAAAGACGACTTCAAGTAGCATGTAGTAGGACTGATTAGATATACTCTTCTAAGGAATTATGGTCGTTTTCATCTAATGAATTTGTAAATTATTATATATACAAGACACGTGTCATACAGGAACACTGTCAACAACGTGTAAACTTATAGGGTTGCAACAAAAGAAATATGTTTGCTTCCACTCGAAAGAAACTCATACAAGTCGAGTTTTGATGGTTAGATACCTATTATTGAAGAATAATTATAAAATATGTGTTAGAATATAATTACTATATTTACAAAGTGGTATCTGTAAATAAACATAATTATTAATATTATAAATAATTATATAATTATTTGCGGATAAACATTAAACCTTATTTGAAATATGAACCATATAGGATTAAGGCCCTGTTTGGTAGTGGCTTAAGGAGCTTAATACGCCCTTCAGCTTATTCGCTCAGCCATATAGGAGTGTTTGATAGTGGCTTAATCAAATACACAA
>LUCG01054675.1:0-13290 GCA_001633085.1 Carthamus tinctorius | reverse complement strand
TATTCTTGGTAAAGGGAGGCCTGCATGCCATTTACAACCCTTCTTTTAATTGTAAAGTTAGAACAATTTTAAAAACGCCAAAATCAAAGACGGAGTTCGAATGAGCAACCATGGATGTTGGAGCCAGTGGGAGCGCCAGAAGCTTCATGCCTTTTGTGTTGTTTGTCACATAGGTTTAAGACCGTTAGTTTTTCATGTTGGCTCACGAAACCACAGTAGTTAAGGGGCAAGGCTATGGCACAATAATCTTGTATTTTATCTTACAGGCGTGGTTGTGATAAAATTTGGTTATTTTAAAATCATTTTGAATAAACTGGTTTTAGAATAAAGAAAGGTTCAATTATAGTTTGTTTTTTTTTGAATCAGTTTTTCCAAATTTTTGAAAATAAGAAAACTAAATGAAAACTGGCTAAGTTCAAAACCCCTTAGGATTAAAATTACAGATCAGTAGTGCGATCCACTCGTGGTACACCTCCGGCGTAAGGTACGCGGGCGTTGGAAGTGCCCAAACCTTGAGCGCCCGCGTTCAAACCCCAAGTTAGGACGGGGTGAAAGACTCTGCGATAATCGGGAGTTTCGGCCAGAGTACATTCTGTCCCGAGTGGTACGATCTGTTTTGGTGATAATCGGGAGTCCCGGCCCAAAACGCACTTAGAGAGACTAAATATGCACGATTTTAATTTTTGATGTCCCGACGTTCTAGAAGTCGTGTTTTTCGGTTAAAATGCGATTGGTATAAGTGCTTACCTACTAGAAATAACATGGGGTCGGGTTGACGTGCCCAAACCGCTCGCCAACACATGTGAAATATAGATTCTAGTCTAATGAATTTATTTTCTAAGGGTAATAATTTATTAGAAGTTTTATGGTCAAATAACTAAATCAGAATTTTATTCTATCTATAGATGTCTATGTCTGTTATACCGTTTTATTCACCTGAGGAATCCCTCCGCCTCATCACTGGCAAATGGAAGCTTACATGTCAAAACTTCCCAGTCTGGAAGCTGCACCTTGAAAACATTCTAAGTGCATAGGGTAAACTCTATGTGATCCAGAAGGCCACTTCACGACCCAGATGCAATGCTCCAGAAAAGGAGTTTGCTGAATATTTTAAGTTTATGGCTGATGAGTCGGATGTTATGTTGATTCTGTCTTTCTCCACATCACCCGAGTTTACGGTGGATCTGAGAGTCAAGTACTGCCATGAGGTCATGAAAGATATAGAGAGCCAGTTGGCTTTTTATAAGAACTGTCGAAAGTATCTGATCATGAAAGAAAATTTTTCACCAAAGCTGGAGATGGGTCAATCCGTCAAAGATCATCTTGTCGAGATGAGAAAGCTGTTTGATTTCTTATCACGTCTTGGTTACACAGTATCTCAGTAAGAGTTAGTGTACCTCATGTGGTTCTCTCTCTCGAAGGAAATTCGTGCTACAGCTAGTCAGTACATGGGAGAGCCAAGGATGGATGTGGTAAAGCTACGTGACGATATTTTGGCCAGTTTAGAGCCAAAACTAGCAGGTGCTGATCCTGTGGATGATGATGACTGGATTGATGAGTTGGGAGATATGAGTTGCCCAATCTGTGGTAGCAAAGGTATCTGCGATCACTCACTTGATATTGACCAGGTGGACTTTGGTTTACCCAATGAGCCAGGTATCTTTATGATAGATTGTTTAATCACTTCTTATGAATCATGGGTACTTGATACAGGCAGTGGTAATCACATTTGTAATCATTTACAGGAATTCACTAGAAGGAGAACTCTGAGGGAGGATAATACGAACCTACGAGTCGGTGAAGGCACGATGCTTTTAGCGAAGTCGTAGGATCATATAATTTTAGATTACCCTCGGGTTTGGTTTTGTAACTCGAGAACTGTTATTATGTTCCAAGGATGATTAAAAACATTATTTCTTTTGATTTACTGATAGACCAAGGTTTTTATTACAAGTATGATTATAAAATGATTTCGTGCTTTAAAAATGATATATTCTATTTCAAAGCATCTTCTATGAATGGTCTATATGTTTTAAATCTTCAAGAAAATAATGGTGAAATCTATCATATAAGTAAAAGATCCAAGTATATTGAGGATCAGACTTACCTCTGGCATTGCCGGCTAGGACACATTAACAAGAAGCGCATAGAAGAACTCCATAAAGAAGGATTTCTAAGGTTTTTTGTTTTTAGACCATTTGATAATTGCGAATCTTGTTTGTCTAGCAAGATGACAAAGCAGCCCTTCAATAAAGAAAACGAAAGGGCTGATGATTTGTTAGGAATAATACACAAAGACGTGTGTGGTCCTTTCAGTCATGAACCAAGAGGAGGATACCGGTACTTCATTACCTTTACTGACGACTTCAGTAGGTATGGATATGTCTACCTGATGAGACATAAGTCTGAAAGCTTTGAGAGTTCAAGGAATTTCAGAATGAAGTACAGAACCAACTTGATAGAAAGATCAAGTTACTTCGGTCAGACCGTGGGGGCGAGTATCTAAGTCAGGATTTTGAGAATCATCTAATGGAATGTGGGATTATATCACAACTTACACCTCTGTATACACCTTAGATGAATGGTGTGTCAGAAAGGAGGAATCGTACCTTACTAGACATTATATGATCGATGATGTGTCGCTCCATGCTACCAGTGTCATTCTGGGGACACGTGCTCGAAATAGCAGCTCACATACTGAACAGGGCACCAACAAAGTCGGTGGAAAAGACACCGTACAAGATGTGGACGGGCAAGAAGCCTAAGTTGTCTTTTCTAAGGATTTAGGGTTGTGAGGCATACGTTAAGCGTACTACCTCTGAGAAACTCAAACCCAAATCAGATAGGTGCATTTTTGTAGGATATCCTAAAATACTTTAGGATATTATTTCTACAATCCTGACGAGAATAAAGTCTTTATCGCTCGTGACGGAAAATTTCTGGAAGAAAAATTTCTCAGTTTGGGAAATACCAGAAATAATGTAGATCTACAGGAAATAGAAAAAGATGCCACTTTACCAAAAGTTGAACTCGTCATTCAACAAGAAAATGTTGAACCTCAACCAAAAGGGGTTGAGGAAGTGCAAACACAGGACCTTCGCAGATCCAATAGGGTACGCCAAGAACCAGATAGGTATCTTGGATTTCTAATCACCCAAGACGACGGGGATATGAATGAACCTACATCCTATGGGGATGTTGTATCAGGCAGTGAGTCTGAACAATGGTTGGAAGCCATGAAGGCAGAGATGCAGTCCACGTACGACAACCAAGTCTGGGAGTTGACAGATTTACCCCAACACAGTAAAGCTGTCGGGAACAAATGGGTTTTCAAGAAGAAAACAGACATGGATGGAAATGTACACACGTTCAAGGCAAGACTAGTTGCAAATGGATTCACGCAAACTCATGGCATCGACTATGATGAAATCTTTTCGCCAGTAGCAATGCTAAAGTCTATTAGGATTCTGATGGCCATCTCAGCATATTTTAATTATGAGATTTGGCAAATAGACGTCAAGACCGCCTTCCTTAACGGGAAGCTAACAGAAGACGTCTATATGTTGCACCCAGATGGGTTTGTGGATCCTAAGAATCCTAATAAGGTGTGCAAATTGCTAAAATCCATTTATGGATTAAGGCAAGCATCTAGAAGCTAGAACTTACACTTTGATGAGCGTATCAAAGAGTTTGGTTTTACCAAAAGCGAATTCGAGTCATGTGTTTACACTAAGTTCAGTGGGAGCATAGTAACCTTCTTTGTCTTGTATGTAGATAATATTCTACTGATAGGAAATGATATACCAGCCTTGCAAGGAGTAAAANGCTTATCGGACTTAGTCAAAGTACATACATTGACAAAATCCTGAAGAGATTCAGGATGGATGAATCCAAGAAAGGATTTATCTCGATGCTGCATGGCATAGTCTTGAGTAAAGCTCAGTGTCCTTTATCTAGCAAAGATTAGGACAAGATGAAATCGATACCGTATGCATCAGCAATCGNCCAGGCCCGATGTTGCTTACTCAATAAGTGTTACGAGCAGATATCAGCAGAATCCAGGTGAAGCCTATTGGGTGGCTGTCAAGAACATTCTCAAGTATCTGAGAAGAACGAAAGATTTGTTCTTGGTATTTAGAGGTTCTGAGGATGAGATTAGCGTCACCGGTAACACCGATGCTAGTTACCAGACCGACAGAGATGATTTTAGATCACGGTCAGGGTACGTATTTACCCTAAACGGAGGCGCGATCTCATGGAAGAGCTCGAAGCAGGATACAATAGCAGATTCAACTACAGAGGCAGAGTACATTACGGCATCAGACGCAGCAAAGGATGCTGTCTGGCTCAAGAATTTTGTCTCGGATCTTAGAGTTGTTGCCAGTATCTCTAGACCCATCGATATATTCTGTGATAACTCTGGAACATCAGAAGTCAATACATGTACTCAGGAAATATCACCTCATCCGAGAGATCATTGAATGAGGAGATGTTAGAATATGCAAGATTCCGATGAACGACAATGTCGCAGATCCGCTAACGAAGCCGCTAGCTAGAGCAAAGCATGAGGTTCATGCGAGTTCCATAGGGATGCAGTACATGGATACTCGTAGCTAGTTAATGTTATTGATCATTACTGTGGTTTATTTTTGAAACTCTAGATCATGTAAAATTGTATTTCACATTGTGTTCGAAATAGGAGGTTTTAATTTCATGATTGTTTCAAATTAACCATTTTTAGTATATTTAACCCATCCTTAATTTTTGCAAAGTCTTGTGAAAAATCAAAATTTCAGTAGCTACTTGTTGTGGTGGAACTACAGTAGGGTTATAACGCTATTATGAATATTTGATGATTTATTCAAAGTAGAGAATAAAAGCACAAGCGTTGTGACCAAATATTCATGGATGCTCATCAGAGTCAATGGGTATTGGAAGTGATCAGTTTCAAGTCTGCTTCATGGAGCCTAGTCATAAGCACTGACTTGATGAAGGTTGTCCTTAGACCTGAGATATTTGGTTAGAAACATGGGGACTCCTGCATTTCTTAGCATGTTCTAACGCTACGCCGTAACAAGGTGGTCATAAGGGGTGTGACTAGATACAGCGGAAGCCGTGTATTCAAATGCAGATAGTCAAGATGGGATTTACACCTCCTTTTAAGGAGAGATATTTCAGGGGCCCTTGAAGATTGAGACTGATGTAAACGCGTGGCAACGCTCGGATAAAATGACAGTTGTTATTTGGTAATATCCGTTACTTCAGACAGTCAAGATCAGAGTCAAGAAATACTTGAGTTTAAAGATTGATGCATCCGCTCCATGTCTAAAACTCATTTAAGGAATATCGTGATGTAAAAGGAATGAACCTATGTACAAATTCAAGTGTGAATTGTATCTCTGGATATAAGAGGTCTTATAACCTGGTTAACCTCAGTGTCTGGCTAGGGACCTCCTTAGGCTACTGGTAGACAACGATGTTACTTGTCTAGCACAANTGTCCAATGTTATAAGACACTATTGGGTCACACTACTACACACCCAATTAGAAGTCAATTGGATTACCAGTTATTCTGTGGGAAATAATTAATTTAGTTAAATTAATTATTGGAGAGAAATAAATAATAAAAAGTTATTTATTATTTAAGGATAAATAAAGTATTAGCTTAAATATTTTATGGATAAATTAATTAATAGTTAAATAATTAATTAAAAGTTTATTTAATTAATAGTTTATTAATTAAATGGGTTTAAATTTAATTAAAGGCTAATGGGCTTTTAGTTAAATGGGTTTGGGTCTTTACCAGGTTTAAGATATATAAACAAAGGTAAGCCCATAAAGGATTCATTCCATTCATTTAGTTTTCTTTCAGAAAAAGAAACCCAAGAAAAACCTCTCTCCCTTCCCCTTCTCTCTCTGATCGACGCCAAACCACAAACCGAAGGATTTTTCGGTTTGTGTTCGACAGACACATACAGATCATGCGTAAAACAGTTTTGGTTCGTGTTCCCGAGTAATCCTTAGGCGGTCTAGCAGCCGGATTCGAGGTGGTGTAGTAGCGGTGTAATCCCGTTAGCCTTCCAGAAAGTCTCTCGCGATAAGCCTAAAGGTATACCTAAAACCCCTTTTATTGTATTCGTGTCTGTTATGGTTGGATCTGCGATATGGGATTTTACAGTTTTTTCCGCTGTGCTTTATATATATATATATATGTTTTGTATCCGTAAAATCCCAACAAGAAGAGCCAGTGTCTCATTCATGTCAGAGTCACTGTCCGATATGATATCAGAATCAGAGGGTTAAAGTTCAGTGATAGTCACTGATGAAACAGAGGGTATGGGTGAGGTTTCAGAGACCAAAGCAATAGAAGTGGTTTTGGAATCTTTGGTATCTTTGATGAGGTTTTTCTTTAGAAGCTTGGTTTGCTCACGGTTAAGAAGGATACTGTAGAGTTCACTCAGAGAAAGAACTTTTAGATCTTTTGATAGACCTAAGCAGGTAGTGTAGTTTTCCCAATATTCAGGGAGAGATTCCATGAACTTGGTAACTACTTCAGAGTTGGAGTATTCGATACCAATAGTTTTCAGATCAATCAGCAAGCAGTTGAATCTCTAATGTGTCTGAGATAGTGTTTCATCCTTCAGATGGATGAACTTCTCATATTGACGTATGAGGAATATCTTTCTTGATTCCATGAGGACAGCAGTACCCTCGTATTGAACACAGAGTGTTCCAGATGTCCTTTGCAGACCTGAGATGACAGACAGAGTGAAACACGTCATTAGGGAGTGACATGGATATGAGGGATCTGGCCTTAGTGTCAATATTGACAAGGCGTTTGTCTTCCTCATTCCAATTGTGAACAGGTTTCACAATTTCCCTATAGGGGATAGCAGCAGTGGTAGCTGTGGCAGGAACAGCAAGAACTGTTTGAGTAGGGATGTAAGGTCCATTTTCTATAAAGTATGGAATTTGGGGATCAGATCCAGATAGGAAGAGTTTCATTCTGGTTTTCCATAAAGAGAAGTTATCTTTGTTGAATCTAGGTGGTTTGGCAAGAGAGCCAGTATCAAAGTAGTTATCCTTGGTATTCTGAAGATCCATAGAGAGAGGGTGTGAGGATCTCAAGAGTTTAGAAAGAGAAGATAAACNAAGAGTATGACCTGCAAGTAACAAGGATTTGTAGAAGGGGGGTTGAATACAAATACACCAGATTTCACTTTTAAATTCTATGTATTAAAATCAATATTGAATTTATAAGATTGTTGCGGAAATAGAAAAGNACAATCTAAAGTTTATCACAAAGCTTTCACTAATGCACTAGTGAGAAAGATAGGAGAGAAAGAAATAAGAGAGGAAAAGAAAGGACTCAGTATAAGAAGAGATAGGTCTGNTCTCTATTTATACTGCATGCATTAAATGCATGGTAAGGTCACCTTTACACGTGTTGTGCATTGGATGGACCTTGTGTACCTTTTACCATTTTAATATACTACGCATGAGAAAGANATGGTGCAAGGTTGCTTTTAGGGGCTGATAAGTACGGAGGGAACAGTGTAGTGAACGTCCCTTTTGTAGTATGTCACTAAAAAGCATGGTTGTCATTTTTGTGCATTTAAGATAATAAGACAAATGGTCTTCATCTGGTACACGCCTCTGATCAGTGGCAAGGAGTCGCTAGTCCTTGGAGACATCAGCGAGTCACTGAGGCGTAGTCCCTATTGAGTGGTAGCATGTTGTGGTCAAGTAGCTATCACTGAAATTCATCTTCAGATCACGAGCGNTTGCTTGACTTCTTTGTCTTGAGGATCGATACTTCATCTATATGTATATCCTACATCAGGGTCGCTAAACAGACGCAACAAGTCCCTTATAGAATACTAACTATTACATCAGGTGCTTGATAATAAAATAATCAAAGAGAATTATCTCAATGATAATTCCTCAAGCTTGAGTATAAATAAAGTATCTACACTAAGTAAGATCAGGGTCATCATTATTTCATCAGTCCTAGGAGAGTCTAGATCAACACAAACCCTACTCACCACCGTCCCCTCTACCTACCTCCACCCGCTGTCTGCACCACAGGACCTCTACCATTGACAAAGCAATCTCCTCACACCATCGCTGTCTGAGACAATTGCCACCATCATATCCGGAAAAAGCAAAACCTCTGATAGAAAAAACTACCCTCTATCGTTTCCGTTTGGTCTTGTTAGTTAAAACCCTAAAATATTTAAAATCGAACTCCATCTTTTTATTTGAACGGTAGATAACTCACACACACGTCTAGACATGAAGTCGACGAGGTATCCGGGATTCATACGGACACCTGACTAATCCTCGACGACCATGGACCGACCCGAAAGCCGACCCATGGTTAGGGTATCGCCACATGCTCACCCCATGAATCGAACCCAGGTAGACAGGGATGCCATCCACTGTCCCTCCCAAGAATGTTACCAACCACTAGGCTACTAATGCTTTGATAAAAATCGAACTCCATCACTAACATTTTCTAAGTTTATTGCGATGGAGAAAAGACATGGGTTGATTATGCAAACCCCCTTCCCTGTTGTTGTTTCTCCTTCTGTTCCCATTCTGGACTGGAGAGACGGTGATTGGAGGCTACCAACAACGTCAATTGTTGTGGAACTGATTGATGCTGAATGTTGTAGGTAAGTGAAATCAAACTAGAAACCCCTAAAATCGACTGATGTTCAATTCTCCGATTCTCGTTGATGCCATGCTTTTCCCAAATCCCAGCTACTTCCGTGTTTGAAGACTGTTCGTCTTCGAAACAAGTTGATTTCGAAAAGAAATTAAGAGGAAGGTGCTTCAAGGACCAAATCTACCTGATGTATTAGTTTTAATGGTTGTTGGTTTTACAGTCGTTGATTTCGCTTGAAGGATGGTGTTTCAAGCACCAAATCTTCATGAACCTGTAACCTAGTTGGAGGCATATAGAGGCTAATTTGGGGGGGGGGGAGGCCGATAAACTAATTTGAGAGAACTGGTGATCTGCGTCATTGGAGAATCAGGTGGTGGTCGGGGATGTCTTTCACGTGGTGGTTGAATTAGGTGGTTTTAGGAGTAAGGTTGGGGGTGGTGGAAGATGAAGTTGCAAGAGTTTACCATGATTGGTCCTTATGGTTTTAATAAGAAAAAGAGTAAAATAACTAAAACTACCCCTTTTATTAACATACTTAACAAAAAACTTTACCGGAGTTATAACTCAGGGACCCATGTATTATAGAATGCAAATATTTTAGGGACCCAAAAAGTTAAAACCCATAAATCACATGGACCAAATATGCAATTCAATCTTCTACAAATAAAAGCTAAAAGTCTCCATTGTTAATGAACTTATGTAAATTATATTCAATACTTTGTTGTAAAATAAATATTCATAGTGAAAAGGTTCGACGAACAAGCATATTTAGATACACGTGAAAATATACGATTATTAAAATTTTAGATTACCAAAGTTTTACTATTTATTAGTCGAAGGATAAACTTGAAAGTTTAAAAAACTAGTTGGTTNTGAGCTTTCTCACTATACCTCGCTCTTCTTTTATCCCGCCTGGTTTCTTATCCCTGTTCCGTAAATTTCGTACGTAGACAGTTAGTTGCTCTGACTAGTTTTTTAATGCGAAAAAGGACCAACGACGACCCTATCCTAAAGGAGAAGGAGTAGGAGCAGAGCGGAGAATCTTTTTTGATTCCAGTCGAGAAGACGAAGGAAGAATCAAGAATGTTATATATTTCAGGAGCTAGATCAGTTGCCGATGAACAAGTCAGAATTGCCTCAACAAAAATAGATGGAATTGGGCCTAAAAAAGCCATTCTGGTTCGTTATCGATTAGGTATCAGTGGGAACAAAAAGATAAAATAGTTAACTAAGTATCAGATCGACCAAACTGAACAAATGATAGGTCAAGATCATGTTGTTCTAGTCATGGCAATTTATCGGGTTCGGGCCGGGCCTGCACCAAAACCGGTTTGCTACAGTGTTTGACCAAACCGGGTTGGTGCCAAACCGATTCGGGTTCGGGCCGGGTTAAGAGAAGAAGTGGTCAACCCGTTTAAGCTGAGTTGTAAACCGATTTGCCCAAACCGGTTTGGGCCAGGCCCAAAACCGGGTTGGGTTCGGTTCAGACCATTTTTGTAACATTTTTTTAAATCTTTGTTTGATTCTTTTGTGCATAATGCTATCATTCTAATAAGTAATTTTGTTCGGCCATTTTGTAGACTATAGAATACGATAATACAAGAACACGAGAACACAAGAACTCGAGAGTAGAGAATACGAGAATTAGGGAACTCGAGAGTAGAGAATACGAGAACAAGAACTAGAGAAACAAATATTGTGAGAATACAATTACACGAGAGCCGAAAAATGAGAAAGTTAAGCGTTTTTTGCGTGTTGGGAAGTAGTGGTTTGATCCATAACACCCCACTAGTATTTATATACATTGGAAGATGAAAAAAACCAAATAAACGGCTCTATCCAACGGCTTGAAAATTTTGAAATTGCGATCGGGTCGGGCTCAACCCGGGTTGGGACCGGTTCTTAAACCGGTTCGGGTTCAAACAGGTTCGGGTCGGAGAATTCCTATAAAACCCAAACCGGGCCCAGCTTTCGGGCTGTAAACCGGGCTGGACCGGGCCGGGCTGAAAACTGGTTTGGCACCGGGTCGGGTTCGGGTTGGCCTCTCGGTTCGGTTCGGTTCGGTTTCGTTTGGCCATCACTATGTTGTTCATTGGGAATTGAAGAGGGGTGAAAGCCACACTACCAGGGTTCGAATCCCACAGTGACATTTCTGAGATATCCAGACTTTGGATCTGGTCCTTTGGGCCGGGTTCGGGCCGGTATGGGAGGATTCAGTCTATGGGATCCACTTCCTTGTCGGTCAAGTTCAGCCATAGGTTGAGCCGGGTCACAGCGGATTAGTGGGATTACCCAATTGGAGGTCCGATACCGCTGGAGCGTATGTGTATTAACTTGTCGTTCAAGAAAAGGATAAACTTGAAAGTTTAGTTATTTATTTCTTAAAATAGTGAATATTTATTCTCTACATGTTAGATATGTTAGTTCTTTTTGCAAGAAAAAGTCAGGATGGAACTTGGTTAGAAAAGGAACTAAATTTTAGAATTATCTTTTAAGCAATGAGTGATAATGAAATGGAAATAGCAACAAACCAAACCAAATGTGGTGTTGGTTAAAAATATGAACTTAAAAGCAATGTAATTCAAATTGCATATGATGATGACCTAGGTGCAAGTGTTGTGGAACCCACGTTCAACAACTCCTTTCCAATTATGTATATTTTATTATCATTTAATCAAATAAAAAAGGTAACTATTTATCGTAAACATGAATATATTTATTTACAAAATATCCATCATATATCTCGTTCTATTGTTATATTGTATTTATGATTTAATTAAATAATAAAGTAGGAAAATGTCATAAAGGATAAAAAGAATATTTAGATAATTTATCATTATTCAATTACAATTTTTTTGGACGGCAGTTAAACACACGCACACGTCCAAACCGAAGTCGAAGAGGTATCCGGGTACCATTCGGGCACCCGACTAATCCTCTCGACCATGGAACCGGTTACTAATCCGCATATATGATTCTCAAAATTTTCAGTACCCGCCCCGCCCCGCCCCGTGAACACCCCTAGCCTCGCCCATGCCCGGCCCAAAGGTCGACCCATGAACTAGGGTGTCGCCTCCTGTTATTCAATTACAATTTTAAAGCTGCATTTAGCGGATCAAAAAGACATATTACAATTCATGTGATAGATTTTATTAGAATTCTTTTCATCAAAAAGACATATTACAATTCGTTTGATAGATTTTATTGGAATTTTTTTCTACCAAACACATAGTCTAATCTGGTGAAATCCCATCTGGATGGATACCTTTGCTATTTTAATTCATTTGAGTGATTCTATTTTATGAATAAATGGTCACATAAATGAACTCTATCATATGCTTTTCTTTTAAAATAAACGATAACAATTCTCATTACAATTTTTATGTATTTATTTACTTAAAAAGATTTTGTTTGAATATTGTTTACATTTTAATAATTGAATCTCCAAGAAGGGAAAGTTGTTGATTCCCCTTCTTCAAAACCCATTTTATTGTCCATGGATTATGATGACAGAATATCTTTTCTTGATTCTATTTCATTACCATTTTTATTTATTTATTATGTCATTATGGTGATTCATTATTTCAATTTGTTTAGTCAAATTTATACATATTATTATGTTATTTGCTTTGCAAAACGGCATTCATAATTATTATTTTTTAATACTGTTAAAAGTCGATAATCAGATTCAAAATTGTCTTTATCAAATAATATCATAAGTCATAACCTGTTGTAAATGAAAAATGTATATTTTTTAAACATTTAGAAAACTAATAAATTTACAAATAATAACAATTACAACCCAAATAAAAAGTAAAAATATAGTGAGGTTATTAATTTCTTAGACCCAACATAACTTTAATTTTAAATGAGGTATTCAAAGTATAATTAGTTGAACATTTATTCAAATTGAATATTGCAAGATTCAAAGTTTAGCATTCGATTAACATGTAAAAAAGCTTGAATCGTAGTTCAACTCATCAAATAAAATATATTTCATTAAGTCCATTAAACCAATATCGAACAACGTTTAAATTAACTAATAATTGTTATTGTTGTATGAAATGAATGGCTTCATATCACATGTGCATAACAATTAACGAAAAGAGATATCTCATAAGGGATTTTAGCATGCAATATTATCAAATTAGGGGCCATTTAATCTGGTAAGCACTTTCTGTGTCATTTACCTTACTAGCTGAACATAAACAATGACTAAAAATATTAGTCGACAAGAGCGACGGTAAGGATGGAGAGTCTTACCCTAGGAGGGAGATTACTATTACCCGGTAAACATACTTATAATAGCATGTCGATGCATTTATACAAAACTTCTACCCCAAGCAAACACTACTTACATGTTTCGGTCCGCTAAGTTTGTGAATTCCAAAAAGCGTATCAGGAGTTGTTGCATTGCTATTAGGTAGAAAATCAGTAGTGTGTTAGCTTGAATGGATTGATGATTAATCAACAAACACAAGCCAGTTCAAAGACTCTTAATGGGTAAATTGTTGCATACAGTTACCATTTTAGTGAACCACAATCTTGGTAAAACTCTTAGGGGGCGTTTGGTTCGCAGAATCTGATGGAATCTGGTGGAATTGGAATGCTGAATTCCT
>LUCG01054660.1:220-10639 GCA_001633085.1 Carthamus tinctorius | reverse complement strand
CCCCTATATATATATATATATATATAAGGTTGGGTTCCGGTAAGAAGTGCCAAATTCGGTGAGAAGCATGAGAAGTGGTTATTAACCGTTGAATGAGAAATGGGCGAACATTAAGATGAGATGAACCGAAACAAGATGCACCGGATCAATTCCCCTTTAAGCCACAATTCAAGGGAGGGTATTTGATTAAAAACCAAAAATGACACTGATCCCATGCCTATATATATAGTAACTTTAACCATAACCAATATAAACAAAAATGTGACTATGCTGTTCTTATTTGGACCTTGATAACTATGTGGGCATATCTAATGCTTCTTTGGCAAGTAAATTAGAACACCCCACCTTGAGCATTAAGACTCCCATAACAAATTTCACGTTTGTGCAAACAGCTAAAAAAAACTACATCTATTGTTTCAACTTTCTACTATAAGTCCTGAAATTAACTGGGAGTTGGGAAGGTAGCTTTTTGCTGTTATCTTCATTATCATATCTCGTGTCCCAAATCGTCGATTGCGATTGTTAGTCAATACCACACTTCATTTAATTACTTAATTTTAACAGCCTTCTGTCTCTCAAAGAGGCAGTATTACCTCCCGGAATTCAAAAAGGCTTTTGAGTGGTATATTGTGCCAAATCAATTGGGGCAATGACATTTAACGTCCAATCTATGGCATGTATTGTTTGCAAAGAGCCACAGTGATCACTTCTTTCTCTACAGCCCCATGGCTTGGAAAACACTAGTGCGGTAGTGCCATGCTATCTTCTGTAGACATAATATAGATTCCCCTAACTTAATTAATAAAAAAGAGCAAATTTTTCCTTATGTTTGAGCAAGAATAGGTTATGCATTGTTTTCTTATGAAGCAGTGCGAAAGGTACTTTTTTCAAATATATAAAGGCATGAGGGAGCTTCCCGATTTAATTGAATATTCATTATTTTCTGTGAGGAATGGGAGTTTGCTATCACCGCTTCTGTTAAAGAAGTGGCATGCACACATCCTTCATTCTGTATATTTCCTTTTATTTGTCTAAAGGAGTTATTTTTTTAGCAAGAAAATCAAATGAATAAAATGAAGTATGCAAGCAGGTATAATAGCAACTTAGCAAGCCTGTTAAAGGCCACACTATATATGAAGTAAACACGGGAGATTGAGCAGAAGTTACAACCAAGTAAGACCATGTAGCAGAACAAACCTCTATTCGAGATACAACCCCCTTGGTCACTGAAATGGTGTCGCCTCCAAGTGGATACCCTACAACAGTAACTGAGTCCTGTAGAGGAAAAGCTTTTAGTTACGAACACAAATCATATAAACTTTCTCTTCATACTTTCTTTCTGTTTTATAATCGGTTCAGTCAAATTTTCAAATATTACATTCCAAGAAACTTTTATAAATCTGAAAGAAAAAACTACGGCAGGAATCAGGATAGAAGTTTCTTCTTCAAGGTCCCTCTAATGAAACGACAATATACGAAAAGCTGATCATGCTGCATATCATGCCTCTTGTGTTTGCTTTTGTGGGCGTGATTGTGCAAGGGAGAGGGTGAGCTACCACGAATAAGCCTGCTGATAAATTTAGCGATGACTGCTCATGGATGTCCCCACTAAATATTCATCTAAATAAGGACTAGTTCAAATAGCATAAGATAAATGTACTTATGTGCTATCTGCATCTAATGGTAGGGAATAGTTCAGGTACCTAATTTTGGTGCAAGACTAAAAGGATGCTATGTCTTAGGTAGTCCATTTCATTATAATGCAACTTAGAGAGTTGCATTCTTTTTTCTCCACCTTGCCCCCTAGCCAATTAACATTTGTAAATACTAGATAGTTATCATCATCTCAAACAAGCCCACCCCTTTACTGGTTGTTGGCTTGCAACTATAAATTCTCAAATAGCAATAAGTAGCTTACATTGAGCTATTTTATATATTTGCAATAACATAAGCCTATCCCTGTATAATATTACAGACTACAGTGGTTTGAGAAAAATCCATTCATAAATTGGCTTCTGATCATTGAAAGAGCATGAAGTGTAAACACTTTTTATTCCATTCCCAAGTTGCTAATCTTTTTTGCTATTATTATGCATTTGTTCCTTGACCTACACTCAAGAACAGCTATTCTGGAGCTCAAGACACTACCTAGTTCAAACCGCCTAGATTGTTGTATGCTTAAGATTCTTGTTCCCCAATGATATGCAATCCGTAATCCAAATTTAATCAAACCTACCATACCCTTCCATAAGAGGGAGAAAATCATTTGCATCAACCAGCACTAAATGCAGATAAATAAACTATATTGATTCTTATGGGGGAGTGAGCAGGAAAATCAACCTGAAGACGAGGCAAATGACCAAACTGGAGTGGCTCGGCTCCTTTCCAGAATTTCTCATTTTCCACTGAAAGCAAAGCGATGTCACATTCCATGCCTTTAGCTAAAACCTGTAAAATGAATGGTTGATGATAACATGAGAAGCTTACTGTAAAATTGCTGCAGGTGCCAAAGAATTATGTGAAAGACAATTACTTGAAGCAGACAATAACTGGTAAGAGTTGCATCAATACCTAGCAAAATGACATTGTCACCAGCATGATCAAATATATTGAAAGCATGAGGAGGTGGTTTAATGGAGCATGCATGTGTTTGTGCTCATGCCCAACGCAAGCATCACATTGCAAAAACAAAAGGTAAACCAATTCAAGTAGTATGTTATTTAATTGCTCCAACAGTGGCTACTCAGTTCATCCTTTGTTCCTGAAGGTGCGTTTGGTACACAGGACAAGATAGAACAGACAAGAACAGGGAACACTATTCCATGTTTGGCAGGACTTTTATGTGGAACAAAAGTGGAACAGACTTGTTCCACCCCAACCCATAGAACAAGGTGGAACAGACTTATGCTTTACCAATATAACCTCAAACTAAAACATAATTCTCTTCTAAAAAATCAAAAACGCCATTCTACTTACATTTTATTCATTTTTTAAATTTTATTTATTGTAATTTATACTCTTTAAATTTCCACTTCACGTTCCCAAAGTTATTATTTTTATACAATTACTATATTTTGATTAATTTATGTAATTTATTAAATGTTAAGAATACAGAAAAGGCATAAAATAAAAATTGGAAACTAATTACAAGTTTTTATATTGTGTTAAAAAAATATTTATTTTATTACAAGTTAATCAATTACGTAATTAATCAAAACATATAAACAACTCATTAGAGATAAGTTAGTCATTTTATTTGTCCTGTCTTGTACAGTTCTGTCTTATCAAATGTTGAACAGCTGTTCTATCTTCTTCTGTTATGTCCCGTCCTGTTCTATCCTGTCTGAATACCAAACGCACTCGAAATAAGCCCCACATTGAGGTTTAATGACTAGGTGACTATAAATAACTATTGAAATCGTATTAATTTTGACAGAAAATGCATGAGCTGATGAGCATACTCCTCTATCCTATTGATAGCAATACCTTAGCCACATACTTGGTGTCATCCCCCCTTCTCTTGACTTTGACCTGCAACCAATATATAATGGTACTGAGCAATAAGAACATAGGCTCCTTCTGTGAAATCATATTATAGAACTCAAGAAAATTTTATCAAGTTATTGACATAATACAAATATAGAGCTAATCAAACCAATATCCAAGACTTCATATAACTTTTCTGCATTCAGTTGATGGTACTTTTATTGAGTACATATCGTGATGTGAACACCAATGGAACCAAATTGCAGGATCAAAAATATAAAAGACATGCCAGCATTACGAAGTTACCATGTAAAAACAGAAGTAATGCACTTATAGATAACTCTCCTATTTCTTGGATTTTGTACTACAAGAGTGGAGTCGGGAAATTGTTCTTAAAGATTTATGAACCAGTACAATATGGCTGGCTAACCTCAACTACAAACTACAAGAAAACATAAGAATTTTAAAAACTTCTTTTAGATAACCTGGTTTTGAATTTAAAAATGTCAAGAAAAGAAGCAGTGAAATGACCTACTTGCGTATTGTGTTCAACACAATGAGCATTTGTCAAAAGCTTTCCATCACCAATCATGAAAGCACTGCATCAACAATGAGAAAGTTAACAATGTCATAATGAGAAACATTGCTTGAATATAGACATAGGAAATAATGATAACAATTTGCATATGAATTGCACTCTTAATAGCACTTTTATCTCTGGAAAACTATATGAATTAATACATGCCTTCCTGTACTTGTATACTGCCTTTGCTTTTGCCAAGGGAGGGAATAATCAGGTGCTGTATGAGTACAATAAACCTAAGGAAAATAAAGAAACAACAACATCAATATTAGAAACTAACTTTTTTTAGATAAGGTTCATCTAGGCTTCGCCTAGACTACATCCTTGGCAATATATAACTGAAAGAAAATTCGGCCGTCTGAGACTAAGCCTGGCCACAAGATGCGCACGAAGGGATTCGAACCTGGGGTGAATGGGATACCATCCACATCCCCCACAGGCCTTACCGCTACGCCACAAGCCTTGTGGTTTTAGAAACTAACTTACCAACCATAGTGACCAATAAGAACAAGGATGTTGGCATAAATTGGATTTATGTACATGTAGAGATACTCCCTCCATCGCACATGAAATAAGATATAAGTTTTTGCTTGGTTCCAATATAAATGGGACAACCAAGTTTTGGACAGAATGTGATTATCTTTGGTTTTTGTAATTAAAGCCAAAAAAGACTGAGATATCCTTGGTATCTTTTGCTTGATGCAAAAGAAAATCTATTTATCAATGCACAGAGCATAAGACAAGATTTTATAGCAAAATTCATATGGTTTTACCATTTACGTAAGGGTTCAGTTTAAAAGCTCGAGTAGATTAGTATATAATACTTACCTTAACAACAGCATTAAGAAAGGAGGCATCTTGAAGCTTAGCGGTCTCAACCTGGAATAAAAGGTAGTTAAGCTCGCAGTAAATTAGGGATAACTTTTACTGTTTTACAGCTAACGGGGTCAAACCATTGAGCCTTTGATGATACACCTTAGATGCTAGATATTCAGAAATACAGGCAAAATTATATGATAAGAACAAACTAGAAACCAATTGTCATGACCCGAATTGATTGAACAATTGAAATAGAAAGCAAGTGATAAGGACACTATAAGATGCTACAATTAACAAGAAAAACTAAGAATAAAGTCATAAACTAGCTTTTGATAGGGTAGAACTCTCCCATAGAACCCACTAATTTTCTGCATGCCCTACACCTCCTACATCAACCCTCTTTATACTAATTATTTATTCTAAGAAGTACCCAAACTACCCCTTCTTAGCTATTCTAGAACAATCACTTAGGAATGGGTGGGCTTCGGCCTCTAGATGGGTGCACGACATCATAATATAACTGTGGTTCCTTTGAAGAGAAACCAATTTGGTACATTCGAACGATCAAAAAGAATAACAGATAGCAGAAAATTCCATATCATGCCTTTACAGGATCAGCAACAAAAGTGATGGCTGCATCGAGAATCACCACCAACCCTAAAAATTAATAATAAAATCACCCTATCATGCACTGCAGTTCAAAAAAAATCAACTCAGATTCTCTTCTAAGTTTGGTTGCACAAAGAATCGAAAAGTAGCAACAAATAATTATACCAGAACGGACAAGCCAGTAATACTGTAAAATCTTGTGAGGCATATATAACATAATAATTAAACAAGAACAATAGAAATAAATGAAAAGAGAAAAGATAAATGACATATGTATAAGGTATTAAGGTATGTATGTGGCAGTGTTAGTTGTTTCCCAAAGAAAGGGGATGAGCATTCTCGCAGAAAAGGCACCCTGAATCTATATCTACCGCATTGTACGTAGGTGTAAGCATTATAAGCTTGCCATAATAATGGCAAAAGTTGCCATGAATCCAACTACATGTATCATCAAGATAACAAAAATATTCAATCACGGATAGGAAATAAGATCTCTCAATACCTGTTGATCTTTCACGGTACCCATAAAACCTTTGGCGCTTTTTCTCTGCATACCAAATGACTTGGAGGCTGTTGATTGAGGTTGTTCTGCATTATTTATACCACCGTGGTCATCAGCATTTGAATACTGTCTTTCATCTCTTGATTTTCTCGAAAACTTTTGGGAATTAGCTTCTTTCTGGACGTAACACACCAAAATAAACAACTAACTAAGATTGGCACACAGTGAGAACTCAGTTTCAAGTATCGAAAGAAACAAGCAACAATCAAAAGTATACAACTAAGGGAGATGTGTTTTTGGTACTTTCTGCATTCACCATGTCACACACAAGCTTCTTACAAGCACTTGCACTTTAGAAGAAAACAAGTATTAGCTCCAAAAATTCCTTTTCACAAAGCTCAAGCAGCTAAAACATTTCTGTAACACCCACCCTAACACGACACGGTATTGTCCGCTTTGCCCCACTGGCTCACGGCTTTGTTTCTGGCGACCTGACGGGACTTCCCAGGGGGTCACCCATCCTGGTACTGCTCCCACCCAAACACGCTTAACTACAGAGTTTCAAGAACTTGCCATACTTACGGCCCCAAAAACGCGTTGTTGTCTTGTAAGACCAAGGTTTACTTATGAACCCAGCAACTCTCTAGATTTGCCTAGGGTGTTACAATTTTGCAAGTAAGAACATCATGACGATGAATTCAACCAGAGTATTAGCTGTTGGTTGCATTACATCACAAAAACATAAATCAATTGAACGATTAAAACTACTCAATCAGCAAACAAAAACTACGACCTAAAACTCCTCCACTAAATCGAAAATAGACCGCCATAACAACAAAACTAAACAGCAACAGACTTAATCAACAAAATCAAATTCATTCCACGGATTAGTTACTCTGCTGAATTCAGGATGTTTAACAACTCAATACACAACAAAATCAAATTCATTCCACGGATTAGTTACTCTGCTGAATTCAGGATGTTTAACCACTCAATACACAACAAAATCAAATTCATTTCACGCATTACTTACTCTACTAAATTCATGATGTTTAACAATTCAATATACAACAGAATCAAATGCACTTCACGCATAAGTTACTACTATACTGAATTCACGATGTCTTAACAATTGAATATACCTCAGATGATGATTTATGAGTTCGTCCCTTGGGAGTTCTCTTCTTCGGATTTTGACTCTGGCTAGTAGCTTTCGGAATGACTAATCGAGCAGCCGATATCTGCGACGACGAGAATAGACGCTGGGAGGACACCGTGTATCGAGAAGTTCCGGCGGAGGCGAGCGCATTAAACCAGCAGGATGCGACGGCGATCGCCATTGTTCACGGCGGCCCTAGGTTCTGCTGAGAGTCTCGAGAAGAAGAAGAGAGGGGGGCTGCTGTCACTGTTGTTGTAAATGAAGATATAGTTTCAGTCGCCTTATCCGCTATGGTGCTCAGTAAGTTTATGGTAAGTTATCCAAATAGTCCTTCAACTTTTAAAATAATTACACTTCTAGTAGGGATGGCGATGGGACTGTAATCCCAGTCTCATACCCTATTATGAAACCATGTCCCATGCCCGGTCTCGTCCCGTCGGGTATCCCATTACCAAATAACCATCGGGTCCGCAGGTATCGGGTATCCCATTTATATTTTTAGTCGATTAAATTTTACTAAACAAAATTTCATTTATTAGAATTATATGCGAATCAGTTTCGTCTTCGAGGTCAGTTTCGGCCAAGATAAAGATTGAGTTTGCAGAAACTTGAAACTACAAAGTTGTAACCACATCTTTTTGTTTTTTAGAACATTTTGAATCGTGTTAATTGGAGCATGGACGAGTGAGATATGCTCGAAACGCCAATGTTACGCAAAGCTCTTAAATTGTAAAACTTAAATATATATTTTATATGCTAATAAAATCAATCCATCATTTCTATTATTCTATATATTAATAAAATTGTAATGTATATTATATTAATAATAAAATTATTGAATTAATAAATATATATGGTTTGGGGTCGGGTAAATGGGATCGGGTATGGTATCGGGTAAATGGGCGGGTATTGACTAAAACCATAATCATCCCAAACCCACGAAATTTTTATTAAAAAATCTCATACCCGGTCCCATAACCATTTACCCCGCCCAATCCCGTCCTAAAAGTCTCGGGTTCGGAGATTCCCATTGGATTCGGGTATTTCTGCCATCCCTAACTTCTAGTTACAATGGTTATCACTTTGTTACACTTTTAGTCCATTTAACTAAAAAAAAATTAAAAGCACTTTAAGGGGATGATTACCTACAACTTAATGAGCTTAATGGTCTAGATAGCTTATGTGTTCATCCATACAATTCTTTACGCCTTAGTCATTAACAAAACGGCTATATGGAACAAGCCAAGACTCCTCACTTGTCCCCGCTAAGCCACCTTAAACAAATGAAAACAAAAAGATGCCCATAAAAATGCAACCTTGCCTCTCTCAGACGCCACTGGTCCTCCCATCCCTCAATCAGATAAATTTATACCGTAATCCATATAGGGCTTAATGGGAAGAAGAGTAAAAATCCCTAAGTAAATATACTTCGGTTAGTTTGATCCTGTCTTTTTCTATTTTTAAAGGGAAATTGAACTATGTATTATTTATATATTAAAAAGAAAAAGATAGATATTATTAGATAATAATAAAAATTGTCCTTCATACTTGGTTACCCGAACCGGTTACCATCGGGCCTCGTTTTTTTCATCCATAAGTAGTAATAGCATGGATCGTATAAGAATTTGAGTTAATATGAGAAGCTTGAGAAGTGGATCTGAACTCTTGACCATTTTAAATCTTTGGTCCATCCATGAATGATGAATCGTGTTTGATACAAGGATTGATTTGGTGTCTCTTGGTGCATCTCATCCTAACGTGCATCTAACGGTTGATAACCACTACTCACACTTCACCCATTATCTCAACTTCTCGCTAAAACAACCCGCTATTTATCAACACATTTACCAAACGAGTGTTCAACTTTTGTAGAATAACTATTTACTACTGTTTTCTCAAGTTCTAAATACAAAAAAAACGTGAAGACGAATCACAGCCACACATCTTTGGTTACGGTGGACGCGATCACGGAAGATTGACACAATTCATGGGAAGGTAGAGATTATTAAAGGAGGGTGGCCCGGTCAAACCCGTATTTATTGATCGGATGAGTGGCTGAGATTCATCCTCACGTTTTCTTAAAAAGTTATGTTTCTCGCATGAACCTTTCTCTAGATATATATGCTTTGCATAATTATACCGTTTACATCATTTTTGTCCAACTTTCTAATTAAGTCAACTGGCATAATTCATCAATAAGGCAATAACATTCGAAATGATTAACATTTAATACCAAAAGAAAGTGATGTAATTAATATGATTGTGAGAATATACGAGGATTTTTTTTAAATACCTCTTAAAACCTCTTAAGTCTGAAAATTAAGAGGTTTCTAGACTTAAAAGGTTAAAACTGTTTGTTTTATTTTTACGAAGAGGTTTGAAAACCTCTTACCGTCCTCTAAAGTTTTAAGAGGTGCACCATCCACCTCTTACTTTTTAGATGTGAAATCAGGCTTCAGACTTATGATTTCAGACCTCTTAAAAAACAAATGACACCTAAGTATGTATCTCTTAAATCTTTTTGCTCAAGTGTGTAACAAACATAACAATAAAAGCATAATTAGCTGCAATACCAAAAATAGACATCGGCAAAGAGACGAGGGGTCTCATTCCAAATAACGACGGGTTCATTGCCATTTGCGGATTCCCAGGCATCGGCATTATCGGGTTCGGTAGAATTGGAAAGCGGGGCCTTAGCTGGTTGTAAGCAGCACCAACTTGTTGAAATGTAGCAGCTTGTCCAATATGCTCCTTAACCTTTTGGTCAATCAGATACTGATTTTGTTGTGCCTCATATTCTTGACAGTAGATTCGAATATTTGCCTGCAAATGGTATATGTTACCAAAGGATCATTTGTAACACCCCAAAGCCCAAAACAATAGGGTTGGCTAATAACTTCTGAATCAACTTAAACCCATGGTGGAGGTTATTGGTAGCCTATAACTTGAGGCTTGTAAGAAGCTTAGAAATTCCATTTTTTATTCATGTGGGACGAGTTGTTACATGTAATTGGCCCAGTCAGATCTGGTTTACCAGTAAATCCTAGCCTAGCCTCCCTGGAGGTCAAGGGTTTAAACCTTACGAAATATGAGGAGTGTGTGTGAGTATTTCTCCACATATAGAAATATTATATACTTCAAAAAGATTGGACATATGTTTTACATGAGATAGTACCTTGTGTTTGTAACCGGCATTGTGTTGCTTACCTTGTTAATCACATGCTAGATGATAGGGGTGTTCACGGGGCGGGGCGGGGCGGG
>LUCG01054631.1:0-13230 GCA_001633085.1 Carthamus tinctorius | reverse complement strand
TATGATGAAAATGTTTCATAAACTTCAATTTTTGATGAAATTGTTTCATATTTCGGTGTTTTATGTGTGTGTGTGTGTGTGTCTCAAGAAAACAAATTGTGGGTACCGCTATTGGCAACCATCCTACAAATAGCGGCTCCTATGTTAAATTTGTCTGGTGTGGCTGGACCGCTAATAGGGGCTATCTGATAGCGATTTAGTGGGTATTTTGAGGATTTTCTCACAAACCATTGGCCTTTTGCCTCAATAGAGGTCAATTGGTCATCATTTTGAGTCCTTCCAAAGCTATTGAATTTTTTTTAGGTTGTTTTTCAATGTCTCGAGGAATTTGATGAGGTGCATACAAACTGACTTATATACTTAATGTTGTAAAAAAGAATATTTGAGATATTACCATGATCCTATCACGTACAAGTTGTAACAAATATCAATATTTTATAATATGGTTATTCTAAGTGTGTTTGGGTTCGGGTCGTTCGGTTCGTGTCGTTCGGGTTCGCGTCAGTTTCGTGTCGACCCAATTCTGACCAATTTATTTTCGTGTCAAGTTCGGGTCGTGTCGTTTTTTTCGAGTCGGGTTCGTGTCGACCTTCATGTCGACCAATTTCGGCCAAGTGTGTTCGACGAGTATTTTTTCGGTTTTCGAATACAGTTTTCGGGTACGGTTTTCGAATATGGTTTTCGAGCACGGTTTTCGTCATAAAATTTTCAAATTCCTTGTTTGTTTCCAAATTTTGGTACGATTTTTTGAATAGTTCTGTTCAATTTTGATTTAGATACTAAAGTGTTAAAGTACCAATAAAATAATAAATAGTTCTATTAAACAACCGAAATAAAATTATAACGGTTATCAAAAAAAGCAACCAAAATGTCAAAATCATTAAATACGCTTATAGTAAAAAGCTCAAAATATAGAATAACCATAATGTAATAATGTACTAGTAAATTTAATACAAAAATATCAGTTGTGAACTGTAATGTCTGTTAACTGTAAAGTCTCTAAAAGAGTGTCAGGGGTTTATTTGTTTGGGGCTTGGGACTTAATCTTTAAGCCGTTTAATTTAAGGTTAAAGGTCAAACCATGTGAGGTGAGCTGCTAGCCTGTTATGTCATATTTTCGTTTCAGTTTTTAAAAAAATCGGGTCGAAATCGGATTGGCGGGTCAACCCTAACCCGACCCAACTTTTTTCGTGTCGACCTGATCTTGACCCGCTTCGGGTTCGTGTCACTTTTTTCCGTGTCGGATTCGGATCGTGTTTTGGGTCGGATCAGGAATTGCCAGCCTTAGTTGACCTTAATGGTATCATTTAAATAATTAAATACATAAAATGAATGGATTTTAAGTGTGTTGACATTAATGGTATCACCCTTTAAGGGTGTTGCAATAGATAGATGTTTAATTAGTAAGTAGATAGTTGTTCTTATAGAATCACCCATGTTTAATTAGTAAGTAGATAGTTGTTCTTATAGAATCACCCTCATTTAAACACTCTACAAACACACATAAACTATGATTAATGCTTAGATTATCAAAATGATTGAGATATTAATGGAACACGATCAATGTTCATTTATTGTGATAAAAATATTTACGGAAAATGATCATCGCTCATTAATTATGATCAATGCTCTAAATAAAACACAATCGATATTCATGGTCTCAGATATTCAGCAGGTTAGATGGACGATTAAAATCGGTTTTTATGATTTATAATAAAAAGAAATAGATTTTACTCGAAATAAACTCTAAATTAGGGGTGTGCATCGGTTGACATCCAATGGATGTAAGGGGATCCGATCCGATCCAATCATCCATTGGATGTTGGATTTTTCCAATACAATGGATGATTGGATCGATTTGGTTCTATCCACTGGATTTTTTTTATTGGATTGGATTCAACCAATATTAATCGGATTGGATCGGAACAGATCCATCCGACATCTGAAAAATGATCTAATCAAATCCATCCAATCATCTATCCAATGTTTTTAATTCATTTTATAATAATTCATATAATAATCCAATATTCCAAAGAATGACATAATGTTTAGTTCCATCTATTCAATAACTATTAAGTAATACTAAAAAGTTAAAACATAAAATACAATAATGGTAATTGGATGGGTCATTGGATGTATCATTGGATTGGTCTGGTTGGTTGAGCTTGGATGCTCTATTTGATTGGATCGGTCGGTCTTTTGGACTACCATCCAAGAACAGATCCGATCCAATTGGATGTCAAAATTTTCCATTCGATCCGATCCAATTACAATTGGATATCCAATCATTGTCGATCTGTTTGTAATTGGATCGGTTGATTCCTTTTATTCATAAAAGTCACCGATTTCTTGGCTCTAGTGGTTTGATTATTATATTTTGCTCATATAAGTTATTGATTTCTTTATACTTTCTTTTTCTCATTTGGCTTGAAATAAACATCAATTTATCAAACAAACAAATAATTCATATCGGGATAAAAGGATCATTTTTGTTATTTAGCCTATTGATTTAGATAATAAAGTAAACCAAAAACAAGTATATCTCATTAAACAAATTTATCTATACAGAACTTAATACAAAGTTTGGTAAACCATCCTTAAATCAATAAAATTCTTGCTTGCAAATACCATACAAAATTCTTGCTTACAAATACCATATGTGTAATTGGATGATTAAATGTGAGGGAAAATAATGACAATAGTGTTGTGGGACAAAGATGTTGACAAATTGTCAACCATCCAAAAAAGTCAAAGTATACACACACCAAATGGCACCCTATCCTCCTCCAAAGTCCAACCCCATCTATCATATTGGAGTATTATTTATTCATTTATCCATACATTTTATTTATTTAATTAATCCATATAATTCATAAGATAATGTTTCTAAAAATCAATAATACGAATGATTATGGGTTGTTGAACTCATTGTTTATGTTTGAAAAGATTCCTTAACAGATTGACAAATTTTGTCTTTGTAATAACTAGAAAATTATCAATTTGTTGATTATAATTCTTAAGTTTTTCTTTTAGATGTATTTGTTAAAAAAATAGTTAGGTTGTTTAATTATTTGTAACACATGATTTATATTGTATATTTTGTTAAAAAAATCAAGGTGGATGTAAATGAACCACTATTATATCCTAATCATAGGAGGATAATTCTAAATGTGTATCCTACTTGCTATTTGCGAACTTATTTATATACCCACATTAAGAATTTCAAAATCGTATAACGTAGGAGTGGACTCAAACCCTTAAACCTTACAAGCTATGATAAGGACATGATGTTTTTCAAGATATCAGAATAGAATGTCATATACATAAATACATAGAATAAGAGGATGTTTGACAGTTGTTGAATGGTTTGTTGTTGGATGATTAAATAGTCAGAAATATTAAGAGGTTCTTATGATATGGTATAAAATGAAATATGATTGTTTAATACTTGTTGAAAATGAAATCAGGGTTATGAATGGTTAGGAGAGACCAAGATAGAAAATCATGCAGAAGTTTGGAACCATTTATAGGCATACTTTTTTTTTGCCAAACATGATTTACCTCTTAGCGATTTAGAGGTTGTCTCTTAATGGAACTGTTAAAAAGTAGACAAATAGCCCTTAAGTTACAAATTTGGTCTATGTGGTTTGTTATTTGTAGAACTTTTGGTCTCTAAAGATTTGAAACTATCGTGCTATGTAAAAAACGAGCGCATGTGATTTTTGACTGTAACGATCGTTAAAAAAATCCTTTTAAATGAAGGAAATTGTCGTCTTTTATCATTTTTATCTTTTATCCAATAAAAACCATGGGACTAAAATTGTAGTTTACTCTTTTTATTTTGTCCTTTTAATATTATTTTATTTTCTCTCTTTATCATTACTCCTCCCTCCTCGATTTGCACCTCTGACCCTACGTTGCCACCTAACTCCGAGCATCTTCTTCGACTGCCACTATTTTCTTTGAGCAATTTCTTAATAACTTTTTCATAATAGGAAATTAGAAGTTTGAATTCAAAAAAGAACTACATCCAAGTTTCAACAATTTATTTACTTTGAAATTATACATTAAAAGTATGTAGGGTTAAGTTCTGATGAGACCAAGCTTTTTCCGTGAGACCGGTGAAACCAACATATTTTTTATGAAACTTCACATCAAAACACCTGTGAAGGTAAAAAAAATTGAACATTCATCGTAAAAACATACTAAAAAACACTATTGAAGAAAAAAAATTCAAAAGNTGTGAAGGTTCGTATTATATATATGTAACCTTCACAGCATTTGAGCTGTGAAGGTTTCGGTTTTTACCTTGTTTTAGATATTTTTTTGCATCGAAAGTGAATTTTAGGTCTGCGTATTCGAGTTTTATTTACCTTCACGGTGTTTTTTTGCGAAGTTTCATAAGTAAGATATTGGTCTCACGCGGTCTCACAGTAACAGGTTGGTCTCACCTGATCCTAAGTCTAAATATGTAACTATAATGTTAAACATATTTAGTATCTCAACAAACCGGTGTAAACAAAGAAAAAAATTATACGTTGAAATATATGTTGTTTATAGATATAAGATAAAAATTTCAAACTCATATTTTTTATATTTTAGAGGTTGGAGAGGCCCTAAAAACAAATTAATTTAAAGTACTACTAACAACTACTCTATAGTAGAGATTTTTTTAAAATTATTTCTTCCAACAACTAATGTGAAATACTCTCAAAAAATACAAGAAACCATGGAGAACTCAGAATTTGAAGATAGCTAGGGTTTGTTTAGTTTGCAGAAATTGGATGGATTTAGGGAATTTGGATTTCAAATCCATTTCATTCCTATGTTTGATTTGTAGAATTGTCCAGATTTCTTCTAAGAATTTCTCAAACATAGGATTTTGAAATCCCAAGAGGATAGCTAGGATTTCAAGGAATTTCATAGAATTTGTATGTAGTAATATTCAAAATTTATTAAAACATTTATTTTATAAATAATGGAATTTAAATCCATTCCAAATCCTACAAACCAGATATATAAAGGGATTCCAAATCCTCTTGAATCCAAATCCCTCTATAAAATCTAATTCATTCATTTTCATTTCTACAAAGTAAATGGAGCCTCTCATTTTGTTTGTAGGATTGGATAGGATTTAGAGGTATTAGGAATTAGTTCCATTCCAATCCCATGTTTGGTCCTTGGATTTGAGATCTCGAGATTTCATTGAAATTCAATAAACATGGGATTAGAAGTCCTATGAGGGTAATTGGTATTTTTCAAGATTTCGTAGAATTTGTGTGTAATAATCTTTTATAATATGTTGAGAACATTTTTCTTTATAATAATCAATTAATAGAAAGGTATATTAACTATTTTTATAATTACTTATAATTTGTTTCTATAAATTATTTATAGGAAATGACATTCACTTGCATCCGAAATCATATTTGCCGGACACATCAAATACTACAAATTCTTACAAACCCAAATCCCTTGATACCAAATCCTTCCACAAATCTAAATCCCCCAAAACAATTCAATCAAACCAAATTCTTGTAAAAGCATCTCCAATAAATATGTTACATTTTCTCTTTGTTTTTCCGAATTTTGAGATTTCTCCATTCTCATTTTCTTCTATTTTGAAGTAGAGTTTAGCATTGACATTGAAGCAAACTTTCCTCATATCTCTAAAATTTCTAATATTACATAGATGTTGAAGAAGCTTTAAACTCGTTGTTGAAAAGAGAAAAAATGTCATTTTAATTGTTTCTGTAAATAAGATTGAATTTATTATTACTTTTTGTAAAAACATTAATTAGAAAAATATTAAGATAATTTATTTATAGACTATTTTAATATTATAACTAATGCTAAAATGTTTAAAATAAAAAGTATATTAGAGTTTTAGGTAATTTTTTTACTAAAGAATTGGATTTTTGATTGTGTTCTTGAAAATGAAGGAAAGAAAAAGAAAGATTTTTTTATTTATGTTTTTAAACAGGAGAGAAAGGAAAGATGTCATTTTTACAAATATATCCTTTAAAAATATATATCTTTTATAATGAAAGATTGGGTAGTCTTGTAATTTTAATAATTTCTGTAATTTTTTTAAATAGTTTTAATTTCTTCTCTGTTCCTTCCATTTCCCCCCACATTTGGGAGAAAAATTTTGTAAGAAAACTTAACATTATTTTTCCTCGCTTTCCTTTCCTTTCCTTTCTCTTCTAAAAAAGTTTCAAAAACATGGCTATTTTTTTACCTTCCTTTTCCCTCGCTTTCCTTACCTTCGTAAAATGAGTTTTAAGAACCTTCTTTTTCCCTCGCTTTCCTTACCTTCGTAAAATAAGTTTTAAGAACACAGCGTAAGAGCATATTTTACGAACACGGCGTAAGAGCATATAAATTTTTTAATGTGAAATTCGAATTGCTTATTAAAACTCATTTGGTCAATTATCTTTTCAAGTTTTGAAATGTTTCTCTATTAGCTAGTTTCTTCTACTTGATTAATGCCTAAGGAAACCACCAAAGTTTGATTAAATCCAATATTGAGCCAATCCAAACCACAAACATATAATGAATTGGTTACAAAATCATCTAAATAACTGAAATATAGTACAGAAGTAAATACAGCAGCCATCATCTTCTTCCTCTCAACCCTAGCTCGCAAAGGTAAAAATGTATGTAAATAACAAGAATCATGACTGCTTCTTCTATATTTATCATGTATCAATGCCTGACTGAAAACTCCAGCCAGCAAAATCACTCTCCGAGAACAATGAAGTAGGTACTGCCTTGTAGAAAGCCAGCGGAACCTGTTTAACCCTACGTCGTATCTACAACAACCAAACACCACTTATTATTATTATCATCATCATCACAAACAAAATCAATATATTATCATCATCCAAAATATATATATAGATATATAAATATTACCTCCTCTCTAAATATTGTTGCATATGAGCCTGAACTGAAATCCTTCACAGCAACTTCAGTTGTCTTGGATCTAACTGTCAAATCATTCTCCAGTGACAAAACAAATCTACACACACAAAATCATTCGGCATGTTAGCATCATTTGGATACAAGCACATCCCAAGGTCACTTCATGCATGCATGCATACCTTGACACCGGGGGGCAGTAGTGATGGCGCAGTGTATCAATCTCCCACAGAGAACTCCCTGCAAAAACAACCTCATTTATTATATTCTATATTTTCATCTTTGAAGCTTAAAAATGCAACAGAAACTTACTCATGGCATTGGTTTTGGGAAGATCCTTTTCCTCGTTGTTAAAAGGATCAATGCCTGCTTTAACGCTGGAAGCATCTTTTGCGACTTCATCATTATCCTCCTGCAAATAGCAGACTGTTACCAAACCATTCAAGGAATAACAAAGCCTGAGTGATTTTGTCATAATCACAAGAAAGCAGATAAAATTAGCTGGATTTCTAGTTTTGTCAAAAGTACTAACTTTACAAGACATCGACTGATAACTAACTACCAGTCACTTCAGATAAGGGGTAAAACTTTTCAGAAAGTATAGATTTATTACTTACATGCAAATATCAAAGGACCTGAGCTATGCATAAGGTAAAACAAAATGGAGACAACGTTCACATGCATATAGAAGCTATCATAATTTTCATCATCCAAACATTATCACAGATATTGAATTGTGCACATGTAATTTTAAGAAAAATACAAAAATTGATCAGATTTCATTTTATTACCTGATGTACTAAACAGTTGACTGAAGGATGTCTTCGTAGAAGATTATGGATTAGAGCAATAATCACAAGGCTTCCTGAAGGAGGAACTGTAAGGGCTAGCCTGCTTAATTTCTTAGCAAAAGCAGCAGCCAAATAAGCTGGAAGAAGTGGTGATTTCAGGCATGAATCGAGAAGCTGCCAAAAACAATACAGACATCAGCACAATGTAAAAGCTATTGCAAGCTGCCCAACAAAATAGGAAAAAGTTGGAACAGTCATTCCAATATGTATACAACCAAAAAGACAATATCTGCTGCACAAAAACGTACCCTATTAGATCCCTTACAAGTACCCAACAGTGATAGATATCTGGATTCAAAAACAATGTAATCGACATACAAGTTGACAGAGGAAAACTAACTACAACTCACCTGGAGGAACTTGGCTCTGTGTTTTGCAATGAAAATAGAGGGTTCAAGAAGCGCATAAAGCTTCCCATAGAGGTTGGGATACTCCAGACCATGTTCTGTCATAAGAATGAACAAGCTACTAAGAGCCATAACGCTTATAACACCTCCAATGTCATATGATCTCGTCAAAAAATCACTGCACATTAACAGTTGCAAACCCGCTCAATAACCCTTGTAAAAAGAAACAATATGCAATAAATGAATGGAAAAGTAGATGTGACTCACCACAACATAATGGGATTAGACAAATAAGGGATTACCGCCTGATGGAGGGTAACAAGAACCTAGCATGAAAAGGAAATAATATAGGTGATGTGTTAGATTAGATAGCTACCAAAGAACGGTGGTAGTGGTACAGTTGTGGTTTTAGCTTATCTCTATGAACTTACCTCCTTGTACACATCAACAGGAAGGGGTAATCCAAGAAACGCCATCCATGCTTTAGAGAACTTCAACTTCATCTTTTTGGATATATTAACCGCAGATGTAACCTGGAATTAATGTACAAAAACAAGCTTGATGCATCGTATATTGCATAAAACATCTGACATAGTAACAATACGGGAAATAAAAGATAAATTTGAAGAGAAGGCAAGTCGTATGATGGATTTAGGTTGACAATGCAAGAATTTTAATTATAATCAAGCATGGATTAAAAAAATTAAGCATCACAAAAGTCAAGAACTTACCCCCTTGCTTGACTTGACTTTGCCATCTTTTCCTTCTTTTCTGTTAGTTTTCTTGGACTCTGTTACGTCCTCTTTGGTTAAAACACCTAACATACAGCGCAAAGTATACAAATTATTGCAGTCAATCACAAGTAAGAATATTACGTAATGAAATATATAGCAGGATAGAAGGAAACCATGTAGGAACGAACTTTACCAGTATAATATGTTTTGAATAACATTTGGAGTAAAGTTTGAAAAATATAATGTAGAGTATGCCAAGTTGCCAACAGCTCATTTGCATATCAGAGTTTTCAACTAGTTATTCCAAAAGGCAGGTGGCAGAATTTTTAATGGTGCTCTCAACTATACAAAGTTGGCCATTAAATAAACTGAATAAGATCTATAAGTAAAACAAGAATTCTCACCAGACTCATTCCAGACTTCATGTTCAGATTTTTCATCAAGTTGTTCGAGAGGTGGAATCTTAGATATTACATGATGTATATTGCGGATTAAAAGCTGCCCGCTGCATTTATACAAACAAATTGTTAGGTTCATGTCATGTACCAGCTTTGCTAGGTTAAATTAACCAACTAGGACACTTTGGCAATTCTACTTGAAGACATAACTACAAGTTGAAAACAGCATGCTCATGAACCAAACTGTTAATCTTATTGACCTTCAAATTCAACTTTGAGATAGAATAGACGTGTTTGTTTGCAACATGGCAAAATAATGTATGTCTTGATTTCTTATCTTCCTCGCCAAGTACATTATTTGTGAATAAATAGAGTAATCATTGGCCTACAAAGAGTCCTTAAATCATATGACTTTGGTAAACCCAAATATAAATAATATCTTAGTTAACACCACATAGCAACAATAACTATTTTTCAGAAACAGAACCGTTTCATCATATCAGATTCCCTATGGCTAACATTATTTAATGATGCAATCGCCTACTGACTTCATTTGATCAAGATGTTTTGCATCTTGTACGACCACCCATTCTCGATATGGTAGAGTTGTTTTGCATGATTAAGATTATCACAAAGCTGTCTATTTCGTATTCTGAATTTCAAAATTCTTTTGCATCTTGTAAGGATGGTCCTATTGTGTGTCTTTCGGTTCGATGATTACAATGACAAGAGGTTATGTTATAACCACAAATGTATATACAATCACACATAAAGGTGCAATTAATAGAAAAGACATACTTAGCCCGTTAAATTAATTCATAAACTAGCTAGATTCCCTGTTCCATCATTAGCCCATAAAATTAATTCATGAACCAACACTTTTAAAAACGATCACGTTAGCTTTGAGACTAACAAGCACACTAAGCAACATACACTAACCTGGCTCTTGCCGAACTTTCATTTTCTGTATCTTCGGTCTTAGGTTTGGCATCTGGTGAAAAGGTTAACAGATTCCAATAATTGTGAATGCAGTAATAACAAAAGCATGATGGGAAAAGGCATCAATTGAAAACATTATTTTATGCTAAAACCATCAAAACATGGGCAGAGAGTACCAGAAGATTCTTTGACATCAAGAGTTCGAATTAGCTTTTCCAGACTTATGTAAGTAAAATATCTGCCACATAGAAAAGCGGGAAGGGTCACTAAAAAAAATACCAGTAAAAAAGGATAGAAAATAAACAGATTAAAGTTTCTTATAAAATGATTAAATCTATATACCGGACATCGATGTACTTGAAATACTTCGATACAAGCACATTTAACATAGTATCAGCATCCTCAACAGAGTAAACCTGAGAAGCATCAAAGATACTAGAAAAGTCAATAAAAATTCCAACAGAATCAAAATTGAACATGTGCATATGTAAATCATTAACCGAGATGATGCTACAAGAAGAAAACCCTCCACCATATTAACAAGACAAATAGGAGATACATTACTATTTTTACCATCGGTTGGCATGGTGACGAAGAAACTATGCATCTTTGCTTTGAAATTTTTTAGTTTTTAGAGCGTATGGAGCATGGATGGTTTTATTGTTTATTTGGTCTTTACATAGTAGTTTTATTTTGTTGCTTATAACCAAGTGCGTAGTTTTTGATGAATCTACAGAAAATGGGTAGCACCTTAAGCATTTTGTAAAGCCTATATAAGAAATATGACTTCATGATATCAAAAGGCAACTTTTTATCAAATATATTAAGCGTTCATTTGAATTATACATCCTCTCTTTTAGTCTATCAATTGGATGATTGAAGCACATTAAACTAAAAGCNTTTTTTTTTTGTGAAATTCTAGGTTCTAGGGAGTTATAACAAAAGCATTTGATGAATGTGGATCGTGAATAGCACCTTTTAAGCATTTTTGTAAAACCTACATGAAGGTCATGACTTCATGGAATTAAGGGCAACCGTTTCGTCAAACATATCAAGTGTTCATTTCAAATATACATTCTCTGTTTAATTGTTATCAATGAATTTCCTATATTATTTTGAACTAAACAAATCTGACACTGTAATAATAATTGGCATCACTAAACTTTAGGGTAGAACAGGAACCATGCTGAAGTATTCAGAGTTGCAAGTGTCTCTTTCTTAGGACCAAGAGACCAGATATCAATAGCTGTTTAATTACCACTGTGACTGAAAAACGCTGGGTGTGTATAAAAAATACATGAACAAGTCAAAAGGGTGTAGTGAACTTACCATGCTATAGATGAGCTTATGGTATATAGAAGAATGAAATTTGCCGGCATTTCCAACCTTGACAAACTCCATCAAAGTATCCACCACCACCTCCTGAAACCACATCATTCAACTAGAATAACACTCGACAGTTTGGCAAAATAGACAAGTCTAAATTGCAATTTGGAAACATTTTCAGTAAGATAAATCAATCTATAATAGCAAATAACCAAATCAACACGCGGTCATCAAAACATGAAAACAAATAGAAAAGTTACTTACTCTGAGAGCTTCTTCAGAAGTAGTTGAAGAAACTGAAAGCTGAATTAGGCATTGAACGAATTCATCAAATTTAGAACGAACCCATGTCCAGTATATGGATTCAGGATCTTCTGTAGGTTTGGCAGAAGAAGAAGGGAGTTGGGGCAGAAGTGGGGTGAAGAAGGATTGAAGAGAAAGAAGAGATTCAAGGAGGAATTCAGGTGGATAGGAGGTGGTTGGATTGAGAAAATTGAGTAAGAGAGGGAGGTTGTTAATGTGAGCTCTGGATGAGAGCAGCTGTTGACCAAGTTTTCTAACATCAGAGATATCCTGATGCTTCTTCTTCCTCTTGCTGTTTTCTCCTAAACCTTTGTTTTTTCGCTTTCTTGATGATTCCTGAATGGAAGCCATTGCTTCCTAATTTATGTGAATGTCACACATAAACAAGACAAAGTTATGACATATTAAAACTCTAAAACAAGACAAAAAAGATGTGAAATCTTCAATCATCGTTCACAAAAAGAGAAACTTGTTGATCTTTTGCAACTTTAAAGTCTTACATAGTTTCCTCCAAATTTATGTTTTCAGCAATTTTCCATTTGATAAACAATGAACAGGTCATTCAAACACATCCAGCAATTTCCCAATTCTAACCTAAACCCTAAATTGCAGCCTAAAGAATTAAGAACAAAGTCATTCATAACAAACATTGAACTAAAAATACTAAATCGCAGCCTAAAGATTAACGAAGTAACATTAACAGATTTCATAATAAGTTCCACATGAATAAACCAATATCTATGAGATTAACGAACTAATATTAACAGATTTCATTTAGGGACTGTTTGGTTGTTTTTCATTGGGATAAGAATAGATTTACCTGCCGGAGAGAAATGAGGTTGAAGAAACGGCAACCGGCAGGACAAGCTCCGGCGAGAAGAGAGGTTTTACCGTTTTTGAGGTTGAGAGGGTTTTGATTTGTGAATAGAGGGTTTGGGCCTATATAGCGAGAGAGTTTCATTTGCCTTGGGCCACTCCCAAATAGAGATGATCATTTCGGCCCGGCCCGGTTCGCTCCGAACGTTACTACAAGCTCGGAATCAGGATCAGTCAAGGTCCGGTCTGGCCCGGCCTGATTAGGACCAGTTTAGGGGTCATCAATTATAAGCGGTTAGACTTTTGGGTGTTTCGTCGGTCCAGTCGATCTGATTTTTTTATTAAAAAAAATCTAGCTATTTATGTAGTTGTTAGACCAATTTATGGTCCTTTTTTGTTGTTTTTGACCTCCAGACACTATATATAAGTCATAAGGCCATGAGTACCGTTACCCTCACTATCCTCATATACTTACTGTTAGCTTTATCCTCATACTGTCATCTTACCCTCAATAGAAGTACCGATACCCTTACTACCCTCATACCATTAATCTTTTCTTTTTAATTTTAATATATATATATATATATATATA
>LUCG01054624.1:0-17827 GCA_001633085.1 Carthamus tinctorius | reverse complement strand
TAACTCTAAATTTTTTGAAATGAATGGTTGATGTTGTTTGTTTCCTATCGCGATGAAATCTTAACTGTCACACCTCGTGTTTCCGCTTTAGCGGGGTGTTACACATGATTTGTTTTATGCCCTAACTACAAAGGTTGAAGTTCCTGAAAGCTATGTAACCCAATTTCTTTTGAGTTCATATGTTTGTGATTTGGAAGATGCTGGTCTGAGTATTGTGGGCTATGTTACCCATCCAAAGGAAAAATCCATTGTGCCACTGCAAATTAATGCTGATGATCTTTGTAGGGCGTTGAAACTTCCTGAACAAAGCACTTATGATCAAGCTCCAACTGATGAAGATCTTATGGAGTTTCTCAACTTTCACTCATACTCACCAAACCCAAAGAAGCCTTTCACCATGAGATCTCACTTCACACGTAATGGATTGCCCCCAGTCTGGAATACTCTATTCTCAATCATCAATTGTTGCCTGACAGGAAAAACAGGAAGTCGTGATCAATCATCAAATGCTATGCTAGCCATCATGTATGGGGTATATCTAGATCTCAATTTGGACTATGCCTCTTTGATTTTTGAAGACATGTGTAGTCTCATCATTAGGAAGTGTGCCTCACGGAAGAGTGAGAAGGCACAAATTAAAGCTCAAAACAAAAGAAGAGAAGACATCAATCATCCAAATCTCATCTTACAGAGGTTCATTGGTCTTGTCTTTGCTCCAAAGTTCACTTCCGAGCCACCTGCTGAAAAGTTGGCATCTGCGAAGGTTTTTCCCATGAATAAATTCAAACCAACACTTCATGTTAAAGGTTATAGAAGTTCTCGCCCTCTGTCTTTGAAGATGCTACAATATCTTTCTGACCGTGATAGGGAGGAGTACAGTCGTAGGTTCAGGACACCAGAGCCGGTGCCTAAAACCCCTCTACGCATAGGAGCCAATTTAGGTGAGAGTCTAGGAGAAGAGAGGCCTGAGGGAGTTCAGGAGGAGGCAGAAGTGCCTAAGAAGATGAGTGAGGAAGTGGACTTAGATGTAGATAGAAGTCCCCCACCGCAGAAGGCTAAGAAAGAAAGGAAGAGCAAAAAGAGGACTGCCGCTGTTGCAGAAGTTGAGAAAGTTCACCCCCTGAACCTTCCAAGAAAAGGAAGAAACCATGTTTACAATCCAAACCTGCAGAAGAAATCCCTATCATGCCAGAGGTACCAGTTTTAGAAGTTCCAGTAAATGTACCTGAGGTAGAACTGACAGAGGATGAATCTCCAGTTCAACCTCTGGAGAGAAAGAAGAAAAAGGAGAAGAAACCTCAGTCTCCTAAACTTGATACTGTGGAAGAATCTACAAAGGCTTTTCAGCCTAAAAAGTAAAAGTTAAAGAAGGCAGTTGAAGTGATCGATACCACAGGAATGTCCAAAACTCAAGAAGATGCTGTTATAGAACTTGATGACATTCCTGACAACCTCATTGAGAAGCCCAGTGCACAATCTGCTAGTATTCGATGGGCAGTACAAGATGAAAACATCCAGGGTATGGAAGTAATTCTTAGTGATGATGATGAACCGGAGCTTCATGGTTCTGGACCTGTGGCAGGAGATGATGTAGAAAAGATTGTGGAGAATGTAGAAGGGTTAGGTGGTGAGGAGAAAACAGAAGTAGAGGTAGATATTGTTGGTGCAAAAGATGCCTCTGGTATACATCCCAGACCTCCTCCCAGTGCAACCCACATGTCTAATCCTCCTGTACTAGAGGAAGTGATTATTGAAAAAGGCGTGCACACGCTAAACCCAACCCCATCTAGCCTCCCAGAGGACATTCCTTCGTCCTCTATGGAAACTTCATTATGGGAACCATCTTTTATTCCTACATCCTCTCAAAAGGATGTTGGTCTTAACATAACTGTCCCTTCTCCCATGGACACGCCACACCAAGATGGGCATGCATGTGTTGATCCCCCTCACATGAGTGAACAACCAAAGTCTGTTTTAGAGACAGCAGAGAGGAACACAGAAGCTGAGGGTCTAGTACAACCCACTTCTCCACATGATAACTCTCCTAAACGGAGCTCTGAACTCCCAAGGGATAATATCATTAGAACAGAGGTAGGCTCTCTTGAAAGAGAAGTCCGAGGATCCTCTGGAAGTCCCCGAGGAGGTAACATCGACACACCTCCTGAGGGCGCCTTAAACTCCAAGGCTACTGAGAAACCATGTGTTGGTTCTTCAGGTTCCACAGGGGACTATGTCACAAAAGAGAAGTTTGAATCTTTTGCGACAGAAGTCCTCATTTTACTCAAAGAGTTGAAAAGCTCCAAGAGTCCAGCTCCAGAAGTTTCAGTGACAGAAGCTCTGCAAGCCCACAAAGAGGCTCTGAAGGGTGTTACTTCTGCAATCAATGAAATGCGCTCTACCTTCCAAACCCTTCAAAGCTCTGTCATTTCAAAAGATGATCTGGCCACCAAACTCAGTTCTCTGACTCTGAATGAGGCATCTGTACTCAGGGTTAAGGATGAACTCTCCGTCCTCATTTCAGAACTTATTGCGGATCTTGTCAGTGCTGGCTATACTGACTTCTCAAGCTTCAAAGATGAAATAAAGGGTCTGGTCAACTCTGCAATCTCTTATGGAGCATTTTCTGGAGAAGGCAATCCTAAACGATTAGCCACCTGAGGTGATCTGGTTGATCTAGTTACAGCTCCTGGCACATCTGTTGGGCAAACCAATGACAGACTTATCAGCAACATTCGAGCCTCAAACACTTATGTCATTTGTAAACTTGACAATCTCGTCTATCAAGCCAATAAACTTCAACACTCTTACGCCGCCTCTGTCGACTGCATCAGATTCAATACACATGTCAACCGAGTTGAAGAAGATACTGCTCGTGCTCTCCAGCTAGTCCGCAAAGCTTCCAAGAAGATTCTGGCTATTTCTTGCACTGTCGAAGCTAAGATTCAGAAGCGGGATGATAAGGATGATCACGATCCTGACCATCCTGAGGGGGAGAAGAATCCAAGGCCTCAGCCAAAGAAAAAGTCCACAGGAGTCACCATTGTTGATTCCACAGAAGCTCTATTCTCAAAAACCTCTGGTAGCAAAGTCACTCCAGCTGCAGCTACTGACAAAGGCAAGAAGAAAGTAGCAGAGGTTTTGACTGCAGAGATGATCGCTGAGAAAGAGAAGGAAGATCTTAAGACAGCATTGAAGGCATCTCTGGCAGAGGCTCATGCTGCCAGCGCTGGTAGAACCGGCATGTCTCCCAAGGTTGGTGAAAGCTCAAAAGCTGCAGAAGAGACCTCCACGGGTATTTTTGAGAATGTTCTAGCGAACATCAAGCCTATCAACCCACAGAGGTCTACTCAAATCTCAAATCTTGAGGAAGACCCCCAAGAAGAGAAACCACAGAGCAGAGTACAAGAGATAGTTGATCAAATACCTCAAGAGAAAGCAAGAACGGTTCCTTTGACCACAACAGAGGAGGATTTCATTTGGAAATATGCTGAGGTAGACAGTGAGCCTCCATATGACCCAGAGGTTTCTGGCATGCCAAATATGGAAGGGATGCTTAAATTCACCCAAATTACTATGTCTCCAGCCCAAGTCTTCTCCACTGTTCCCATCGCAGAGCTATCTACCATTGCGGCCAGAACCTTGTTGAAAAAAGCCATCCATTATTCCTCTTATGTAGTGAATAGAAAAAGATGGTCATCTTTATGTGTTCAGTGATGCAGACCTTCACAACCTATGTGTTTTTGACCTAATCTTCATCTACAAAATCCTACAGAGGTATGTGGACATAGGTAAAACTACAGAGACCAGGAAGACATATGCTTCTTCAATGAACAAGTTAAGGGAGGTTATGAGAGCTCAACTCATTTTGCACAGCAAGAAACACTTTGATCTGGGTCTATGGCTAGGCCAAGAAAATATGTGCATTACTCCTCCTCGAAATCGACCCACTTGGATTGGTAGAACCTATCCTAGCACACTGGTTCATAATCCCATGTTTGGGTATATTTACCTGGACAAAGATGAGGTGTAGAGGTTCTTTAATCTAGAAGAAGTTCATAAATACTCTGCAGAGACACTCAGCTGGATTTACAAGTCTGTGGCTACAGCAGTTCGAAATGGAAGATTCAGCAGAGATGAAGCCAAACCTGTGTTTGATGTCATTGAGGCCCAAGCCGCCTATCGTTCCTTTATGTACAATGTATATCTTCTTTTGAAAAACGATGGACTCAATGATTTTCCAAATTCTGCAGTAGAATAGATTTTGCGCTTTCATGTATTGTAATCTTTTTGTGCTCAGAAGTTGAAACTTTCTTTCACTTCTTGTTTTTTTAAGTGCTCACAACCTTGCACAATTTCTTTTATCGTTACTTAGGGGGAGATTGTTAGTCCCATACTTTTGTTTAATGTAAAAGTAACAAATAAAAGAGGCAAGGTTATCTCAACAGAAGATTGGCAGAAGAATGTTCTCTCAGAAGACCGATCACAGAACTTTAGAGTTTACAAGTCCAAGCTAACAGAGCCTCTGTAAAGACTATCAGAGGCTCTGCAAAATCAATCTCTGTGAAAGTCCAACTTCTGTCATAACGTTATTCCCGCCCGTGCTACTCACGTGATCTGCTCAACCGACTCACTTTCAAAGTCCAGGATTGGAACACGTGTCAAGATCCTAGATAATCTGTTAGGTCACCCATGAGCAGTATAAATAGCTAGGAATTTAGTGTGAGCAATTCATTCCCAGATTGTAAGCTTATTCAATTCCATGTTATCTTTGATCATCGGTTAAAGATTAGATGAAGCTATAATCTGTTTGTTCATACTATTCACTGTTACATTAAGTTTGATACTCATTTTTGATACATTCATCTTCTTCATCACTGTATTGCTTGATTGAGTTTGAATAGATTTAAATTCTTTCGCTGTTCTTACTAGCATAATTCAATTCATCTCATTATTAGATCAATATCTTTAAACATCTGGGTTCCAATAGATAGGTTAACCAAGAGTGCTCATTTCTTGGCTATTTGAGAGAGTTTCTCTTCAGAACAGTTGGCAGACATTTATGTTAAGGAGGTAGTAGCTAGACACGGAGTCCCCATGTCGATCATATCAGATAGAGACACTCGGTTTACCTCACGGTTTTGGGAGCAGTTCCATGAGGATTTAGGTACCCGACTGCTTTTCAGTACTGCCTATCACCCACAGACAGATAGGCAAAGTGAACGCACGATTCAGACCTTAGAAGACATGCTCGGGCGTGTATCTTAGACTTCGGGGGTAGCTGGGATTCATACTTACCTTTGGTCGAGTTCTCTTATAATAATAGTTATCATTCCAGCATTGGGATGCCTCTATACGAGATGTTGTATGCGAGAAAATGCAGAACCCCGATCTGTTGGAGTGAGGTTGGCCAACACATTCACGGAAGCACAGAGGTGGTACTTAAGACCACGGAAAACATACAAAGGATCAGAGAACGACCTCAGACAGCGCAGAGTAGACAGAAAAGCTATGCAGACCGGCGAAGGTCAGATTTGGAGTTCCAAGTAGGTGATCAAATCCTTTTAAAAGTTTCACCGTGGAAGGGACTGCTTCGATTTCGGAAGTGGGGTAAACTAGAACCTTGATACATTGGAACCTTTAAGGTCCTTGCTCGTGTTGGAAAGGTGGCCTACCGTCTAGAGCTACCAGAAGATCTAGGACAGATTCATGACACATTTCACGTGTCTCAACTACGGAAATGCCTCGCAGACGAAACCGCTCATGTATCATTGGACGATATTCAGGTAGACGAGAGCCTGAATTACATGGATAGACCTGTAGCGTTGCTCGAAAGGAAGATGAAAAGGCTACTGAATAAAGAGATCGGAACCGTTAAGGTGCAGTGGCAACATAGAAAGCGTTCGGAGTGGACTTGGGAGCCAGAAGCTGAAATGCGGGAGAAGTACCCGGAGTTGTTTTCAGATTGAATTTCAGGGACAAAATCCTTGTAAGTGGGGGAGAGTTATAACGCCCCGTTTTCCTAAATTTCTTATCTAACTGGTTTAGTGGATTTAAGTTAATTTCTTTTTGTTTATGTAATTCTTAGGAGTATAAGGGTTAGTTTGTACATTGTGAAACTCGAAGGGTGCATGCGGCATGTATATAAGAGGGAGAGAGGCCCAAAATTTCACTCTATTTTTCGTGCGCGATCTCAGAGAACGAAGAAAAAGGGGACTAGAGCAAATTTGGAAAATTGGAAGGGAGGAGGATTGAATCAAGAGTTCTTGTTGAGAAATTGAAGTGGAAATTGCATCAATTGCATAAGGTAAGATCTACATCCTTGATTAGTTGAGTTAAGTCTTTGTTCATGTTTAGGGTTAGTAGAGTAATGGTCAATCGATCATCAGATCATTGGGTTATGTTGTTGTTAATGATGTCCATTGGTAGGAAGTGAAGCATAAACCTGATTATGATTGCCTTGGGTCGAAATTGGTGTTCGTAACCCGCAAAGGGCTATCGAACTGCAGGCATCGGCGGGTCACCCGCGGGTGACCACCCACCGATAAGCCACCGTTTCCACTGGGTTGTTTTCTCACTTTTTCCAAACGGCCTCGTTTGGGGTCTTCTTGCACGTACTCCCCTAAGGGATGTTGAAATCGGGTGTTTGGGTAACTTTCGTAGAAATTGAGGTAGATCCGCATTGCCATTTCGATAAAAAGATCGAGTAGACTTTAGAACCCATTTTCGAGTTATGTTTTGATGAGCTATACTTGTACGTGATATAGGTGATTTGCCATGAGCTTAGTACGCGTATCAAAGCTTAGCAACAGACTACTATCAGGTGAGTTACACTTCATGTAGCCTATATTGTACATATGTGTATGTATGTGTATCAGTGATCAGTATAGGGACAGCCTTATGCCCTTTGTGAGTTGAGGAAGGGACAGCCTCATGCCCTTTGTGAGTTGAGGAAGAGACATCCTCTTGCCCTTTATGAGTCGAGGAATTCAGTTATATTCATTTGTGTGCAGTTATGCCTGTTATGTGTATATATGTATATGCTATGGTATAAGTTACGTGTAGTCATAGCTCACTAAGCTTTCCACTTACCGTTGTTGTTTAATTCTTTTCAGGCAGTAGCTCGGGTAAGGATAAGGGAAAGTCCCCAGCTTGACTTCAGATGCTCGAAGACAGTTCCGACGCACCCTTTTGTTTTAAGACTTATACTAAACTCTTTTCTCTAGATCTTTTAAAACGATTGAACATAGTTGTTTTGTGTTATGGTTTTATCGTCCACTGATCTGATTTACCATACATAATGGATTTTCCTTATTGTAATTGGAAATTTTAGAATTTTCGTTAAATTTTTTGTTTGTTTAGAAAATTTTGGGAAGTGGTGTTACACAAAAGGGAGAAGAAATGAAAAGACCAAAGTCAAATGCCATTTCGCGCACCGAGAATGCGAGTTTGAGCCACGTGATTCTCAACTGATTTTTGGTATTTAAAATGTGTTCGATTAATTCCCGTTGTGAGAAGGCAGTTCTCGTCACGAAAGGTGCATGGGAGTTGTTTTCTTCTTGTGCAAGTTTACCAGTTTTACAAGATCGACACAATCTCCTAAAAGTTAGAAGAGATATGAAGCTCGCACCGTGAGAAGACCATGGATGTTAGCCTATTTAATTGACCTCTAGCGTAGGGTTCATGCATGATGAAAGAAATCTGATTGAGACTTCTTGAGAGTTTATGAACCGACAATTGAAGAAGTTGATCAACCATGGTATTACTTCGTCGATTCATTCACGAAGGAAGATTGCTGGAGTTTCGTCTTCAATAGTTGCACGGTCTGATTAATGTTTTCATACAACTTTGATTTCAATTACAGTAGATTTAGTATGTCTATGTGCTAAATTTATTTGTACTCATTATGATGTAATTAACTTTAGTTTAGTTTGATTTTAATCTTATGATTTGATGATGAATTTCTGAATGGTTGTTAGTTTCATTTCAAGTTTATACTTTTGACTTTTGCTATTTTAGTCCACTAACTGGTCGTATCGAGATGAACAGAAATCTCCATGGTTAATCAATTTCTCTGCCTTTCGCTTTGGTGACTTGACAGACAATCTACCGGAAAGGAAGATTGGGATTTAGATCCAATAAGCTACTTATGAATTTATTTAAAAGCAGTTTTTTGAGGAGAAATCCCTTAGATTGATGGATCATGTGAAAACCGGTTGATAATTGGCTAATAATCTGGATTATATCAGTTGTAGGAGGTGAAAATCTCAACTGTAATACACATGTCATTAAAGGAGACTAGGAAAAATCCAGTTGAACAACTTCTAAGGAATTTATCTATCAACATTTTTATGTGTGAAATCAATCTAAGTTAGAGGGATTCTAATTCATAATGAGTACTCTGTTTTAAACAAAGTTTAAGTTCAAAGCTTTTCTGAAAAATTAGTTTATAATTTTCTGTTTAGCAGTGTAATTAAAATCCTTTTCAAGATAAAAGGCTTTTTCTGATTATTCAAGTTTAGTTATAAAATTTAATAGACAGCTTAACTGTTCCTTGTAGAAGAATGATACCTAGTACTTACCGTTACTATATTATTCACGATCAGGTCACACTTGCCTATATTGTGGTAATCTAGTTACATAGTTTTATGGGTTAAAAGTTAAAGGTAATTTCATATATTGGAAAAACGACATCAGGATACAAGCAAATAATGGGTATCTATTACAACGAAGTGTTCGCACCTCTAATTCGGTTGGAAACCATTAGGTTAGTCATAACTATTGGATGCCATTTGGTTGTTTGTAATAAAGATTATAACTCAATTCATACTAAAGGATGTTTAAATGCAGCAGAAGAATTAGAATATTTTAATGAAAGAGTGTGTGATGTAAAACAGTGATTAACAATCCAATTAATCAAACTGTAAATATGAAGAATACCATGAACACGTAGTAGTATGTGAATTATGATGAAGAAGATGATGTAGAGAATTTGCTCAAAGATTTTCTATTCAATTCAAGAGCTTACAGATTGTAAGGGATGATCTAGTATTTATACTAGACGAATACAAGGAATAATAAATAACAAGATGACACGTGTACACATCAAGTCTTCAAGATTCGCTTGGTAAGAAGTTTGTTATAACCGTCTCACGTGTGAAGCATGTGATCTTCAAATCCCTTGAATCAGCAGAGTAAGAGTCTTCAGAGGTTGAGTACGGCAGAGTCTCTGTGACGTCTCTTAGACCTCTGTCGGATAAAACTTGTATGATGTAGAGTCCTCTGTGAACCTCTGAGACCTGATCTTCTATCAACTTTACACTTGTCATTTCTCAATACTTCTTCTGATGACTTATGGAGCTAACAATCTCTCCCTAAGTATTGAAGAAATGAATGATGCATACACTAAGGATAGAATGTAAAGTTGACTCAAATACAAGAGGTCATCAGTATCATCCTCTCCAAAAAGAATTTCACTAAAGTTCAAAGATAGCCAATGGCTATTAAAAAAATTACAATGCTCTGAAAAATAAATCTACTTTATCAAGGAGTTTGGAAACTCATTTGCAGGGAACAAAAATTTGTCCTTAGCTAAGACGTACAACTTCAAAATCAAAGTCCTGTAGCGCACCTGCCCTTCTACTACTTGAGTGATTTCATCTACTTCGTCTCTTCTTAATCTTCCCTTATCCACTTGAGGTGCATGATATATTCTTAGTAGAGTCTTATCAGAGTACTTCTAAGCTTCAAGAGGGTTAAAGAATCTTTGGATTTCATCTTCATTAGTGTAGACAAAGCCAAATAGAGGGTTGTAAACTACAGTGTTGGCTTGCATTCTCATGATCCAAGAGGGACGATTATTTGGTGGGGCGAGTCGAAGGTCGTCAGAGCCTAACTGCAGAGCAATCTCGAAATCTTTCTAGCTATTGAACATGACATGAGCTCTCATCACTTCTACTAAGCTCTGAAAAGAGATAGTGTAAGTGGATTTCTCTCGATGTATCTGCTAAGAATGTTGTAGAGCCAAGGCAAGTCATAAGCAAAGAGGTTGTGAATATCGGCATCTGAAAACATGTAGTTCTGGAAGTCTTCTCTCTTGACAATAAACCTTGTGTAGGTTATTGACTTGTTAGCCATTGTGCAGAGTTTGATCTCGCTCAATTCCTTGATCCTAATGGGTGAGAACACTTCACCAGAAGCTTTAGTTGTACGTATAAATTTGAGTTGTGCGTCTAGGTTGGGCATCCCCGTTAGAATAGAATTATACTCCGCAAGGGCATCATAATTGTACATATACCTATGAGTTTCTTCCAGGCTTGTAAGCTATAGAGTACGAGGTTGAGCCATGAGTATCTGATTCATACTGTTGAGGATCTCATTAACCCTTCCCTTCTCAATCTGCTCAGAAGCAGCCTCTTCAATTCTTGCAGAAGTGTTTATGTCTTCGAGTATCTTCTGTGAAGGGCCTTCTGTGGTGATAGGGTTGATGTTTCCGGCCAAAGTATCAAAGGTACATGCAGAGGTATCCTTCGATGTGTCTTCATCGAGTACGACTGGCCTCTTTGACGTTTCACCTGCACTCGCATCCTCTAAAATGAGTTCCATGCCAAATCTTTTGGCCAACCACACTATTGTATTTGGAGTGGTTTTGCTCTTTTCAAACGTCATCGACTTCTTCGTTTTTTGGAAGAGAGCATCGTCATCAAAACCTTGGATCTCACTGTCAGAGCTTGTGATCTCCAAGTCTTCACTCCAAACCGGAGAAGTGTCGTCTTTGATGGCCTTAACTATGCTTTTGCTTTTCCCAGAGGAAGTGCCTTCAGAAGGCTGACTTCCTATGAAAAGTTCATTGGCAGAGGTGACGATTCTTAGAGGCCTCTGCGAGGTGGCACTTGGTCGTGTCTTCTCCCCCTCATGATAGTCAGGGTCATTACCTCCCTGATCATCATGGCCTGAAGACTTTGAAGACTCAACCGTGCATGTTGCGGCACCTTGACGATGAAGTTTGCGAAGAACATCATTGGTCTTGTGTTGAGCTTCTCGATCACTTTTTCAGTAGAAACCACAAAGGCGTTGATGTTTAGATTGGCCCTAAACTTCAAAGTGTAGACAGAATTGCGAAGATTAGTTCTGAAAGTAATGCCCTCTGTGATCATGTGATCTGTACTCTAACGAATGTGAGAAGCTGTAGCATTGGGAGAAGAACGAAAATCGTTGAGGATGGACTGGTTATTTGCTTTGACGGACTCAGAGAGGGCGTGAATCAGATCAGCAAGATCATTGCGGGTGACAAGGTGGTTGACATTGGCTCTTGAAGATGAGAATTTGTGACCAAGAACCATGTCAGAGTTAACCATGTTCTTGATCTGATCCTTGAACTCGGAGTAGTCGTAGTATCCAGCAATGGCTACATCAGATGCATACTTTGCATCAAGGAATTACCTAACAACTTAATGAACTTTCTATTTTGCAGGGTAATTTCTTCCGACGATCGGAGTATCGGGAGACGGAGACGTTGAGGCAACATAACTGGGAAAGCAATACGATCAACACTATTGTAGTCAGCAAGGAATAAACCTGCAGCCTCCGTCTATGCCGTCTCCGCTATGGCCGGACAACATGGAAAGACCTCCTGGTTACACATCATTTGAGGATTAGCAGAGCCAATTCCGTGGTCCTTATTGATCCTCTTCTTTATTCGATATAGTTGTTCTATGACAATTTTATTTGCTTTATTTGGTTGATAGACAATTTCTATTTCTTTTATGGTTGGTTAAACTTAGTTTTTAATTGTTTGAAATGTTTAGGATTATTTTTAAGTATTTAGTTTATCTTTATCTTTATAAGTGTGTTTTTATGTTTTTGTGTTTGTTTTTGGTAATAGTTGCAGTAATTGTTGGTTTTGCAACCTTCGGAACTTTTACCGGGTCAAAGTCTAATAACCCAAGGAGTTTTTCTGTTTCCCTTTTTACCTCCTTAATTATTTTATTCGTTGCATTGAGGGCAATGCAAATTTTAAGTGTGGGAGAGGGTTAAGTAGACTTAACTTGATGTTTTGTATTGCTATTAGTTAAAATTTTCGAATTTTCGAATTATAGATCAATTTTTTTTTAAATCTGTGATTTTATACATTTGAAGAGTGAATGGAATTTCGTGCTAGGAGGACACTATTAGAAGTATATAAGTTTGAAAAGCCATGTTTATACCAATTGCCAAGTGAGCCTCACCTTTGTCATGAGAGGTTGAGCATGTATTGTTATATATTCGTTTCTTTTGTGAGGATACTAACTTTGACCCAAGTAAAACTTGTAACTTTTAATGCTTATTGAGACCATAAAGGAAAGTATTTATCACCATTGCACTAATAGAGGCCGTCTTATGCAACCCAATTTTTAGCTTGTGTTTCTGTTAAATAATCCCATTATAGGATTGTTTAATTTGCCTTAGCCTTTATTTGTTAAAGTGTTCACTTTTAGCACTTTATCCCTTGAAACCACTTTGAAGCTTAATATACCCCCTAAGCCTTTATTTCTAGCTATCTTTTGGTCGTGGCTCAAAGTCATAAACTTTTTGCCTTAGGATTATCGTTCGAAAATCTGATAAAAGAAGAAAGGACTTAGAGAAGTAAAAGAAGAAATAGAGAAAAAGAAAAGCCAACAGAAAAAGAAAGAAAAATCATAAAGTCGCAAAAAAGGAAATACACAGCAAATAAAAAGAAAAGAAATAAAGTTAGTGTTAGAAAAATAAAGTTAGAAGAGATGGTTGTGCTTAAAAGAAGAAATCTATAGTCCTAGTTCAAAGATTCAAAAAGTCAGAGAAGTTTCACAAAGACGTAAATCTGATAAGTTTTTGACTTTTTGCCACAAATGTTTAGTCACTTAAATAAATCCTTTTTCTTACCCTTAACCCTTAGCCTGACATTACAACCCTTAAGTCCTCTTGACGGTTGACATCATTTTCAGTGGTGGAGATGAGATATGGTGACAAGCCTATGCTTTCGGTAACAAGTTTTGTGTCAGAGTGATCACTATATACTACATTACCCCATGAGAGATACACATCATAAGTGAGGGTAAAAGGTGGAGCATGGCTTAATAACTTGTTAAGTTCTATGATTGTCCAATTGATACTCGATTTCTTGAAGCTTTAGTATTGCATAATCATGGGTAGAGAATAATTTTGTCTCTATCTTTCTTATTTTCCGAGATTTTTGATTGAGAGCAATCAAAGCTCAAGTGTGGAGATTTGATATAGACAAATTATACATGTTTTGTCAATGTCATATCTATGGTTTTTCTCCATTTTACACCCGTTTTTGGTGCATTTGACTTCCAAAAAGCTGTATTTCTTATTTTTATAGGTTTGGAAAGCACTCGGAACATAAAGTACTGTGACGCCCCGTTTCCCAAGTTAGATTTTTGACTTGTTTTGTTATTACGTCTATTAAGTTGGATTATTCGTGTAATTACAAGTGCGAGGGCCTTTGTGTCGTTTTCCAATGGTTGGGGGTAGTTAGTAGCATGTATTTAAGGAGGGAAGAACTCCCATTTATCCTTTTCAGTTCCAGAGAGTGATTTTGAGAGAGAAAAAGGGCATAGGGCAATTTTTGGTGCAATTGGAGGTCAATCGATTGTTCTTGGTGGAAGCAATCATTTCGGGTTCGATAGAATTGAATCCCCGGGAGCAAGGTATGAACATTATTGTGTTTATTCGTTGGTTGAGTCAATTATTTCGTTTGTAAGGGTTAGGGTTCAAACAATTGGGTTTTTGGTTCAATTGATGGCCTTGTGGTGTTGTTAGTGTGTTTTTAAGGCATTGGATTGTGTAATTTTGGTATGGGGTGTTCAATAACACCATTGTAGAGTCTTTTGGCCGATTTTGAGTTTGATTGTTGATTTCTCGAAGTGCGCTCGCAACCGCGACTTGGGAAATCAGTCTGCAGGTAACGGCGGGTCACCTGCGGGTGGCTACCCGCCGCCCACCCGCCGTTTGCACTGGTTCCCCATTTTGAGTTTTTCGATTAGCTTTCGATTAGGGATATTTTGATTGTGCAATCCTTTGGGATGTCTTATGAGAGTGTTTGGTGAAGTTTGAACCGAATTGGGAGGGTGTAGCCTAGTCTAAGGCCTAAGGTTCGGGGGCGTGTGTTAAAGGGGATCATTTTGGATGGTTGTTTATGTGCTTTTCTTGTTTACCTGATATAGGTGTTTGAATACTATCGTGTGGTGCATCCATTTCCTATATTTGTGACGTTAATCAAGGTGAGTACATTAACCCTCGTTGCGTGGCTAATTGTACTAATTGTGTGTATACGTGTTGTGGTGTATAAAACTGACATGCATGTTTGGCCGTGCCCATTGTAGTGGTGGTGGCCATCGTGGGTATCGGTGGTGAGGTAGCCTGGTACCACTGTCTATGGTCTTTGACGGTACAGAGCTGTAATGACAGTATGTGTATTGCATGTTCAGCTTTTATAAACGTACGTGATTATGTGATGTATAGTTTGTGTAATGAGTGGTTTGTGCTCACTAAGCGTAAGCTTACCCGTCTGTGGTTCACTCTTAGTCGCAGGTTCTTCTGAAAGGACAAGGGTAAAGGACTCGCTTGAAGTTCCGACGCGCCATGGCTCAGTTCAGTAGTTGTAAAAGGGGAACATTAATTTAGAAAGTATACGTTGTTTTTAGTTGGGACAAGTTATACTTCATTGGTGGACCTCGTTTTGAGGGTTTTGTCTATACAAGTTGTGGATTTTTATTTATTAAGTTCCAAAATTTAAAGTTTAAACCTTTTTCTTTGTTTTCGTTGCGAAGGTTACTTCAATTTAATTTCTGTCAAATATTTCCGTTAAATTTTGGTATTTTTGGAATTGAGCTGTTATAAGTACGAAAAAGGCAAAAAGGCATGTAAAGTGAAATTTAGATGGACAGAGACTTCTCGCGATCGCAAGATTCCTATATCGCGCCGCATGTTGATCAACACTTGGAGAATATATTAAGCTTTTGGAACTTTTGGCGTCGCGAAAAGATCTGGCGTCCGCTAAATGTGTCGATTCTTTGAGGTAGCTTCTGGAATATTCGAGAAACCCTACTTTAATGAAGTGAATCAAGGGCCTCGTGTCGTGAAGCCCAACCTCGCGAACGCGAGGTGTCACGAATGCCTTTAGATAGAGCCTTCCAGTCCAAGGTTTCAATGAGAAAAAAATTCAAGCGTTAGATCAGATCAGAGGGAGAAGATCAGAACTCAAAGCCAGAAAAGGAGGAGCGTATGAACCAACAATTGAAGAAGGTGCTTAATTGCAGTAGAACTTCGCCGGTTTACACCCGGAGTCAGATTACTGGTGTACTCTTTCCAATTGCTTCACGGTGTGCCTAATGTGTTTATATCGTGATTCTATCTTGTTTATCAATATGTTTAGTGGCTAGATTTAATTAAGTACTTGCTATGGTTTCATGAACTTGGATGTTGATTTGACTTTGGTTTATTTAAGAGATTTATGTGTTGGGTGCAAAATCAGATTGTATCCGAGATCACAAGATGGTGCTTAAAGTGAAGTCAATGGCAAAGTCAAAGTTCGTCAAAGTTTATTGCTTTTGTTGTTAAATGTTTAGTTTGTAATAGTTTTAGTTTGTTAGGGTAGTTTGTGTAATTCTTGTATAGTTGAGGGTGTAGTTGGTTTTAGTATAAATAGCCTAGTGTTAGTTCAAAGTTGTGTGTGTGCTTCATTGCAAACAGAGAGTGAATTGAGAGCTTAACNTAGGTGTAAACATGTTCATCAAGATCTATGAGATTTAGCTATTGGATTCATTCTCTACTTGTTTGCATGCTGCTTAGAACTTGAACCTGGAACAACAAGTGGTATCAGAGCAGAGATTCACTAATTCTGGTATGGATTTCTGATCTGTTTTTGTTCGAAGTTCGCAATCTGAGAAATTTCAATTTTTAAAATTGATCATGATTTGAGTGTTGAGGTTTGTTCTACGTGTTTTAGTTATGATTTGATACTGTTTTAGACTGATTTGAAGGTAAATTTCATGGTTTAAAAGTCTGATTTTGAGCTATTTTTAATTCCCGATATGTGATCTGTTCTTGAGCTGTTCTTATTTTCAGATTGATTAAGAGGTTGATTTTGATTGAAATGGATTGCATTTAGGCTTAGGAATTGGGATTAAGTCTGTTTGTGTCTTAATTTTCAATAAGTTTAGGTTGATTTTGAAGAGATCTATCGTCTCCCGACGTTCTCTGTGCCTGATTTTTTTCCCCAACCTGCACATTTATTTCCCGATTCGGGAATTTTGGCCCAAGAGGAGCCCAGTTGAGTTTCCCGATTCTGGATATTTTCCCAACACTGGTTATTTTCCTAATTCGGGATTTGAGAGTGTAGAATAGGGAAATTCTTTGTGGCTGGATTCTTGAGGTGTTCATTTTCCGATTATGCAATCAGTTTTTAATCTGCAATCGGTAATTGGCAATTCAATTGTATCTTTTAATTCAAGTGGCAAGTGAGAATTCAACAATTTCCCGATTCAATTTCGAATTCGGGAATTTATCAATTCGACAATACGGGAACTGGAATTCATTCAAGTCGGCGATTTCAATTTATCAAATGGAAATTGAATTGAATCAATTCAGAATCTGGAATCAATCGACAATCAGATTAACAATCATCAATCAGAATTTGGCATTCGAGATTTAATCATTTCGGGAATTTGCTTGATTCGGGAATTGTTCTGTGATTCAGCAATAAATTCAATTCGGGAATTCACATTGTTGATTAAGCTTCAAATTCTGGAGATTGATTGATTGATTTAGCTTTAATTCGGGAAATCAATCAGAAAATTCAATTCAATTTCGGGAATTACAACTGCAATCTAGATTTCGCTTTTAGTTTCCCGATTCGGGAATTGTGGTTTGAATCGGGAATTGCAAAGTGATTCGGAAACTCAGTAAGCAATTCGGTAAAGTTTCAGCAATTCGAATATTCAGTAAGCAATTGTGGTTCGAATCTGGATTTGAAGTTTTTTATTGATCGGCAATCAAATTCAATCAGCAGCAATTTGGCATTCTGGAAAATTGAATCAACGGCAATTTGGCAATTTGGGAAGTCGATCAGCGGCAATCAGTTTCCCGATTCAAATTCAAATTCGGGAAATTATCAATACGGGAAATCATCAAATTGGCAATCGGGAAAGAATTATTTGGAATCGGGATTTTTGTAAAAAGTTCAGCGGCAATCGATCTGAAAAGGCTGAAGTTCATTTGATTCATTTAGGATTATCGCATCTGTGTTGATTCAATTCGAATTCACTTGAGTTTCCAAAAGCCTCTTCAATTCAGATTTTGCATCAATCTGATTTTTGTTGTATTCAAATTTTACACCAGTTCCAAACGTCGAATCTATCTGATGTTTCCAGTTCAAAGGCCGAATTAGAGTTCTAGATTCAGACCATTTTTCAATCGCCGATTAGCAATTCAATCGAATTTCTGATAGGCCGATTCAAGTGATTTGATTATCGATTTCAATTGGATTTTTTTGATTATCCAAATAGCATTTCGAAGCATCAGTTTCTGAATCAGAGTTTGCTTTTACAATTCGGAGTTTGCAGTCTAAGAATCGGACTTTGGTGTCTAAAAGCCGATTCACTTGGTAAGGTTTGGGATTTTGACATCTTTGATCCCTGTAGATTGTTTGGTATCAAGATTTGAGGTTTTTGACAAAATCCGTCCCTGCAGTTTGTTTGCATTTTGGAGATTCAGTTTGAGGGCACACCTTTTGGTTGTTAACAGTGTTAACAGTTTTAGTCCATACAGGTTGTTCAAGATCAAAGTTTGA
>LUCG01054585.1:0-11902 GCA_001633085.1 Carthamus tinctorius | reverse complement strand
CCTCAGGTACTTTGGGTCTTTTGAAGAAGAGTAGGAGGTAGAAGGGGCAAATTGATTTTTCTTATACTTGCAGTGTGGAAAAATGTCCCTTTCCCTGGCAATTATAACAGGTAGCAGTAGCCTTATCAACAGGTGTTGATTTTGGCTTGTTAGTAATAGCAAGGGGTTTCTTCTTTTGAAAGTTGCTTTTTTCGAGGAAACATTCTAAAGGTATTAGTCAGAAGGGCTAGTGACTCATTTATGTCAGAGTCACTATCAAACAAGACCTCAGAGTTAGATGGTTCCAACTCTGTGATGGAAACAGAAGAGATAGGGACTGGAGAAGAAGATTCAGTAAGTAGGGCAAGAGAAGTACTCTTTGAATCTTTTGTGTCTCTTATAAGATTCTTTTTCAGTGTCTTCTGTTGTTCTCAGTTTAGAAGAATACCGTACAACTCACTAAGAGTGAGTGTCTTTATGTCCTTGGACATAGTTAGACAGGTAGTATACATTTCCCAATGTTTAGGGAGAGACTCCATGAACTTGGTAATTACTTCAGAGTTAGAGTAAGTAGTACCAATTGTCTTTAGATTGATGAGAAGGCAGTTGAAACTCTGATGAGTCTGGGACAGAGTTTCACCCATAAGATGTATGAAGGTCTCATACTGACGAACCAAGAAAATCTTTCTTGATTCCATAAGGACAGAGGTGCCCTCTTACTGAACACATAGAGTGTCCCATATTTCTTTAGAAGAGTTCAGATGACATACAGAGTGAAATACATCATCTGGAAGCGACATAGATATAAGAGCTCTAGCCTTGATGTCGATGTTGACATGACGTTTGTCTTCCTAATTTTAGTTGTGAATAGGCTTCACAATCTCTCGTGAGGGAATAGCAGCAGTGGTAGCAGTGGCTAGAACAGCAAGGACTGTTTGGGTGGGGATGTAAGGTCCATTTCCATAAAATATGGAATCTAGGGATCAAATCCAGCAAGGAAAAGTTCCATTCTGATTTTCTAGATAGGGAAGTTGTCTTTGTTGAATCTTGGAGGTTTGGCAAGAGAGTCAGTGTCAAAATAGTTATTCTTACCTGCTTGAGCAGCCATAAGGAGAAAAGAAGGATCACAAGAGTTTTCTTAGAGAACAGAAGAGATTGAACACGCTCTGATACCACTTGTTGGTCCCAAAAGGTGGCCTACAAGTTAGTAAGGAATTGTAGAAGGGGGATTGAATACAATTTTAAAAATTGACACAAGTATTTCACTTTTAAATTCATTGTTTATTCATAAACTGAATTTACAAGATTGTTACGAAAATAGAAAACGAAAGTATCCTAATCTAAACAATCTAAAGTTACACTTAGCTTTCACTATGCACTAGTGAGTAAAGAGGAGAAGACAGAAAGAAGGAAAGAAAGAAAGGGAGGACTCAGTAAATAAATAGAGATAGATAAGTCTTGTGTTTGAAGAACACATCAAGGTCTCTATTTATACTGCATTCATTAAATGCATGGTAAAGTCACCTTTACACGTGTAGTGTGTTGGGTGGACATAGTGTACCTTTTACCATTTTATATACTATGCATGGGATGGGAAGTATGGGAGGTATGGCTCAAGGTTGCTTTTGGGGGCTGATAAGTACGGAGGGAACAGTGTAAAGAACGTCCCTTTTGTACTATGTCAGTAAAAAGCATGGTTGTCCTTTGTGTGCATTAAAGGTAATAAGACAAGTTACTTATCATGTACACGCCTCTGATCAGTGACAAAGAGTCGCTGGTCGTAGGAGGCATCAGCGGGTCACTGAGGCGTAGTCCCTAATTAGTGGCAGCATGTGGTGATCAGGATGCTAACACTGAAATCCGTCTTCAGATCACGAGCTTCCTTGATTCTATCATCAGCAACTTCTTCGACATCGCTGATGATTCTTTGTCGCTTGACTTCCTTGTCTTGAGGCTTGATACGTCATTCTTCTGATAGATCTAGATCAGGGTCACTGCACAGATTCAACGAGTCCCTTATAGAACACTATCTATTACATTAGGTGCTTGATAATAAAATCATCAGAGAGAAACATTTCAGTGATAATTCATCAAGCTTGAGTATGAATAAAATATCTACACTAAGTAAGAGTAAGGGTCATCATTATTTCATCAGTCCTAGGAGAGCTTGGACCAACACTTATGAACAAAAAAACCTTGAATTCCAAACAACAACTGAATCCATGGAATAAGTTCAACAGAAGACGATCGAGATTAGGTTTTAGAGAAATCGATTAAGAATCAAAGATATTTATAGAATATTGATTCAAAATTGAAGTAATCGATAATCACAATTAATATGAAGATAATCGATAATCAAATCAACAAGAAGCAAATCAAATTACGAATCTGTTAGAAGATAACCACGAATCTAATTAGTTAGAAAAGGAAGAAAATCATAAATCAAATCGTTTAAATAAGGAAGGAAACCTAATTCACGTTATAGACATAATAATGAAACCATTAATTATATTATAGCTTGCCAAAATTACCCCTGAAGCCATCAGCTCAAATAGCGCTTTGATGGAGGGCTTAGATTTGTCCTCATGTTCCCAATGAATATTAGGTTCACATTTGAACTTTCCTCTCTCTCTCTCTCACTCTCTCTATATATATATATATAGAAAGTGGTTCAAACGATAACGATATCAATCAGAATTCAAATGAGAGACAGAGAGAGGTCCCCTTATTTTACAAAATGTGTAATTTGTGCAAACTTTGTAATCCAAGATTCCACCAATCAGATTTCATTATGGTAATGGGTTTAATTAGTTTATTTTTGTAAGGGTATTAATTATATGAGTGGGTTTCAAATGATGGTTTTAAGCCCCTAATTATCAGCAATTAATCTTGTCCATTAATCTATCTAATCAACCGTTTATATTAGTTCACAAAGTTTGCACAAATTACACAGTTTGTAAAATAAGGGGATTCTATATATAGAGAGAGAAAGGTTCATGCGAGAAACATAACTTTTTAGGAAAATGTAAGGACGAATCTCAGCCACTCATCCGGTCAATAAATGCGGCTTTGACCGGGTCACCCTCCTTTAATAATGTCTACCCTCCCATGAATTGCGTCAATCCTCCGTGGTCGCGTCCACCGTAACCGAAGATGTGTCACATAGTTTCGTCCTCACGTTTTCTTAAATTGACATAGTTCTCGTATGAACCCACCTCTCTCTCTCTCTATATATATATATATATCACAATGATCGAGCAACATACATCACATAAGCATATTAACTTTTTGTAGGCAAAGTCATCATCTGCCAACAAATTAAACTGCGGGATTATTGTTAATCTAACTATTTGTATATATGCCAACTAAGATACACATTTTGATGTCAATTTCTCTACTTGATATTGATGTGTTTGCCCTACTTTCTTTCTTCATCACATTCTCCTATGCACCAATGAATGGTAAAAGACACAAGACGCTGAAAAGATTGCCCAAATATTCTATGGAAAATAAGAAGTCTCACATGATACACTTTGTAGTTGAAAAAAATATATGCCCCCATAATTCACTTTGTCTTTGTGTAAGAGGGCCACTCATTTGTCTTTTGTTGTGGAATTACACAACACAAGCAAACAAATATGATATCTGTCATATATCTCTCTCATATTAGTTTGGAATGATGGAATGATGTGTAGCAATCAATCATAGAGTAAAACAAAAATTAATTAGTTTAATTATATGGCTTCTTTTGTTTTACTTCAGAAATGGACAAATGAATGGCCGGCTAAGACACCACTTTGGCTTACTCTTTACCCTACATATAACACAATTAAATAAACAACTACCAACTAACTCATGCATTATACTTAGGGCACAAAAATGCTATACCTTAGGTATGCACATTTCTAAAGCAACTTCATTAACCACATTTTAATTTTAAAATGTATTGTTAATTAAGTTGTTTATTTTATAAACGTTTTTAGGTCATGTTAACTTATTGCTCCTTGCTAATGTTATGATTAATTACTTTAATTTTGAGTTTTTTTACTCTATTCTTAATTTCATCTTTAACTATTAGAAATCAACTTAGATATCTAATATATATTTGATTACCAACTACATATTTTTGTCGACTTACAACTATAAGTAAAAGTGTAAACAATATCCAAATTATGGAGTATCCGATCCGTTCCATAAAAATTGTGCGTTGTTTTATAGAGAAGTCAAAAGTTTTTCAAGTATGAGATACTGAATGAATAAATTTAATGTATACTTTATAGATTTGAATCCACAAGATTTGTTTAGTTCATACTTTTGTTAGTTATTTGACAAAAACATATTGATAGTTAAAATATACATCATAGAATTGGTTAAAAAAGTATGATTTCCACTCTTTTATATATTTCTTTTGTCTAATTCCTTTGTATGTCCTAAGATTAGCAGTCGTCATGTGTCCTTTGTTGTGGACTTTGCAAAAGCAGGAAATGAAAATTTATTAAGAATCATTTGTGAAGAAAAGAAAAAATATAAAAAGTTCAATAACAAGGTTTTTCTTATTCATTAATTACTAATAATAATTTGTAACTATTGTTAATTATTATGTAGAAAATGTCACATGAAAATCAACTAACAGTATATAAATTGAAAACCAGTTTAACATGTGGAATGAGTATGAAATAAAATGCAAGGACCATTATATATTAGAGTAATTGAAACGAATTATTATCATTACATTAAATATATAAACTAAAATGTATTTCATTATATTTCGATATATTTTATCCTGGCAAGAATGAGAATATCTATTTATCATATATACAACTAAAAAAAGCAAATTTTCATGAAAAATTAAGATGGTTCTCAAAATGATTTCATTAGTAAAAAATTTTAACTATTTCGATCCCCACGCATTTTGCATTTCATTGGTTAATTAATTTTAATTGATATTTTGACTTTATAAATAATTAATTGTCATACCAAATATTATAAAACTTATATTCAAGCGGAACAAAAAATTGAATAACGACGAGATTTTCAAATTTTAAGTATGAAACCCAAATTAAGAAAAAGCAAATTAACACCAAATTAAGGATTTATTTGGTAATTTCTTTGGAAAGGATCTTATCGCCCAAAATATAAAGACTATTATTTTTTCCGGACTTTTTCTTAAAAATAAAATATATCAATTATGAATCAAATAAATAACTCTTTTGTATATTAGAAAACAACAACGTTTTTGTGGTTTTTCTTAAAATAAATACAACTCTTTGACATGTTTTAGGTTCAATTTCTCCTTTTATTTTTCACTAGTTATAAATCTTTAATATATCATTATCAAATGACCTTTTAGATATTTAATATTAACCCAATTCTTTTGTCAAAAGATGCAATGAAATTTTGGTACGTGCAAACTATTTTGGCATAATCCACTTCTTACCATAGAGTATTTGTGTATATATATGGTTTACTCTTTACTTCTGTAAACAAAAAAGGAGACCTTCAACCCCCCCTCTCTCTCCCAAACTTTGATATTCTCCTTCATCCCTATATAACCCCAAAAGCATTAATTCCATGTTAGCATGAAAGCATAATAGTAATTTGATCTAAATTCTACATGTATAGATCTCAAGTCATCTCTCAAATCGACATGAAAGCCGAACTTCGATCAAATACCACTTCAATTTCCATCTCAAACCCGAGTTCAACCCTCTTCAACTCGCACCAAAACCCACTCACTGGAGCGCTCAAAGGCTGCTTAGGTAACCTTGATGGAGCATGTATCGAAAAGCTTCTCTTACACTGCGCAAACGCACTCGAAAACAGCGACATCAATTCGGCCCAACAAGTCATGTGGGTGCTCAACAACGTTGCTTCGACCTCCGGTGACCCTAACCAAAGGCTTGCGTCATGGTTCCTAAGGGCACTCATCTCTAGGTCTTCCAGGGTTTGCCCTACACCGATGAACTTCAATGGCGGAAGGAGTGCCTTTCAGAGGAGACTAATGAGCGTGACCGAGTTAGCAGGGTATGTTGATCTCATCCCTTGGCATAGGTTTGGATTTTGTGCATCAAATAGTGCCATTTTTAAGGCCATCCAAGGGTGTCCTAAAGTTCATATTTTAGACTTTAGCATCACTCATTGTATGCAATGGCCAACCCTGATTGATGCACTTGCTAAGAGGCCTGAAGGGCCTCCTAGTCTGCGCATCTCTGTACCTTCTTGGAGGCCATCAGTGCCTCCATTTCTTAATGTATTAACGGAAGAAGTAGGCATGCGATTAACAAATTTCGCCAACTTTAGAAATGTTCCATTCGAATTCAACGTGATTGAAGTTTCCCCTTCCGTAGAAGAATCTTCCTTCAACTTTAACTACGAGTTTCTCTTAACCCAAACAAATCTTTTCCAAGATGACGAAGCATTGGTGATCAATTGCCAAAACTGGCTACGATACATGCCCGATACAGCTTCGTCAAAAGATTCATTCCTCGAGATACTTAAAACCTTGAATCCTCATATCCTAACAATCGTTGACGAAGATTCCGATCTGGGATCAACAAGTTTAGCATCAAGAATCACCACATGCTTTAATTTCTTGTGGATCCCCTTTGATGCATTGGAAACTTTCTTGCCAAAAGATAGTTGTCAAAGGATGGAGTATGAAGCCGATATCGGCCACAAGATTGAAAACATTATCGGATTCGAAGGGAGACAAAGGATAGAAAGACTAGAATCCGGATCGAAATTCTCGCAAAGAATGAGAAATTTAGGGTTTTGCAGTGTACCCTTTGGTGATGATACAATTAGTGAAGTAAAGTTCTTGCTAGATGAACATGCAAGTGGTTGGGGAATGAAGAGTGAAGATGATACAATTGTGCTCACATGGAAGGGTCATAACTCAGTCTATGCCACTGCATGGTTCCCATATGGATTTGAAGATTAGTTAATTAACTCAGCCAGCATTGGATCCCATAAAAACACCATATATATTTAAAACATATATAGAATCCAGTTCTGTGAATTGAGAATTCATTCAATAATGGAACTTGAGAGGTGGTGATGGTGAAATGTACAGAGGTAGCTTCGTTATAACCTGCAGGGAGGTAGGGTTGAGAAGAAAGTGACAAAGTTATTAGTGTCTTTTTCTATAATTATCAAAAAGCTGCAAAATGAGCAGAAACGTGGATGAAGTAATTGTGATCATTCTTTGTTTTCTCATGTTTGTAGCTTTTTGTTTCATCATGTTTGGAGTCAAGTAGCTTTTGACATGCTTTATGTCTTATTTCTCTTGATCATTTACTTTTTTTATAAATTATTTTTACTACTACTGTGGTATGAACATCAAATCTCTAATATTTGTAATCCATCGGTTCCGAATTCACCAGCCCATAATGTATTTAATTATATTAAACAAGAAAAAATTGTTTTTCCAACAAAACAAGGAAAATTTTCCCTTTTAAAGGGTAGAACTGCCTTAGTTCATGGTTTTAAATTTGGGTTGTTGACAACACTTCGTCGAGGTTAGAAGATATGTTCGATTTTGTTGTTAATAATTTTTTTTTCCAAACAGCAGCAATTTTATTCAAAAAGAGGAGAGCTAGCAAGCAGCTAGCGTGTAGGAAAAAAACATAAGGTTTTTAAGCAATCGTAAGGACAACAACTCCACTTAATCGGGTTTTTATCGCTCTCCTTAATCTTAGCTAAAATCCAATTAAACAACTTCTCCTTGATGGTATCATGTATAGACTCTTTGCGAGGAGGAGATCTATCAAAGGTACACCTGTTTCTGAAGTTTCAAATAGTGTGACAGCTGATGTAGAAAACAGCTTGTCAGACCATCCTTACGACGCCATTGTTCGAAGCCTCTTTCATCCCCGTAAGTCGACTCCAGTGATTTGTTCGCCGGAAGGGAGAGTGACCACCATCTCTCAACAAATCTCCAAATCTCCACAGCATTAGTGCAGTCAAACAACAGGTGTTGCATTGATTCGTTATCCATTCTACAAACCGGACAAAGGGTCGAATCGATATCCACTTTATCTTCAATAAGTTGTCCCGGGTTGGAAGTCTGTCGAGCATGGCTCGCCACATGAAAATATTGGTTTTTGAAGGAACCTTCGGGTTACGTTAGGAGTAAGGTTCCAAACCCACTTGTCTGGATTATTCGTCAACGAAACATCCCCGATAACCTGCGTTAATTGCTTGAATTCGTCAACTTCTCTTCCGTCTCTGATAGTTCTACGCCACGACCAACACCTTCCATCCTTAATTCTATCAGCCACAAGTACCTGCTTATCGTTTTCCAACTCATATAATCTAGGAAAACGAGCTGCCAGAACACCCAGACCTTTCCAATGATCAGTCCAGAAGCAAGTATTTAAACCATTCCCTACACGTTTCACACATAAATCTTCCCACCAAATGTTAACCTTCCGCTTCAAATTCACAACAGAGACTATATTGCCCCAAGGATGACCGAACCTACAAACCCCCTGATCCGCAAAGAGACCTCCATCATCTCCATAGATCGCCTTAATGATTTTCACCCAAGGAGCATGAGGATCGTTTCTGAATATCCAAACCCACTTGCTTAGAAGAGAAATATTTAAGGCACAAATACTTCCAATTTGAATACCACCGATATCCTTGTCTCTGGTCACCGAAGTCCATTTGATCCTAGTCGTTTTTCTGATTTCATCTTCTTTCCCCCAAATAAAATCTTTCCAGGGTCTTTCCAAGGCATTGACTGCCATCTTTGGCGCTTTGAAAATAGATAGGTAGTACGTAGCTATGCTCCCGAGCACCGCTTGAACCAAAACTCGTCTCCCTCCTATTGAAAGAGCCTTTGCTTTCCAATTCGATAGTCTTTTTTGAAATGTCTCAATGATAGGTTTCCATGCTTCACCCCTTGACATATTGGCACCTAGCGGGACTCCAAGATATTCGCAAGGAAATTTTGCATTTTAACTTCTCGACCGCCAAAAGGATAGTATTCTCCGTCACACCTAGCCCAAATATGTCACTTTTCGCCCAGTTTAGACGGAGTCCCGACGTTTGGTGGAAACATCTCAAAATCCTCAATATGTTTCTCCCTTCCTCCACAGACTAGTTGTTAATGAAAAGAGCGTCGTCTACATAGAATAGATGGGTAACGATATACCTATTGGGACTGACCGCCAAACCTTTGATTAGATTTCTGTTTCTGGCCTCCGTCAAAAGCAAGTGAACACCCTCTATGGCTATAATGAATAAAAACAGAGAAAGCGGATCTCCTTGGTGAAGTCATCTTCTAACATGAAACTCAGATGTCGGGGACCAATTGACGAGCACCGAAGCGTACGCAGAGTTTAGACGAGCGGTCACCCATCTCCTCCACTTGATCGAGAAGCCCATACCCTGTAGAACTTCGTCTAGATATCTCCAGTCCACCATATCATATGCTTTCTCAAAATCAGCTTTGAAAAGGAAAACATGTTCTCTATTCCTTTTAGCCAGGATAATAACCCGTTTGCAATGAGAGCACTTCCAGGATGTATTTTCCTTCAGTAAATGCTATTTGGGAGTCGATGACCACTGAGTTGATTACCCGGCTGATTCTGTTGGCAAGTATCTTGGCAATAATTTTATAAAAACACCCAATTAAACTAATGGGTCAGTAATCTTTGCAAAAGAGAAGATCAACACCTTTAGGAATGAGGAAAATGAAGGATGAGTTGCATCCTTTGGGTAACTGACCAGTCGTAAAGAACTCCATAATCGCTGCTACAAAATCGCTTCTCACCGTATTCCAGAAAACCTTTAAGAAACCGAACGAGAAACCATCTGGCCCGGGAGATTTATCTTCACTGCATTCCCAAACAACATTCTTGATTTCAGCTTCGGTGACCGGTCTATCTAGCATTTGGATATCATCGTTAGATAGCTTTTTTAGTCCACTTAAGCTGAAACAACATCTTTGCAGGCTATGGGTTCCCATGATTCTTTCGAAAAAGCTTCTAAATTCGTCCTTCACTTCCTTTGGTTCCTCCTTCCAACTCCCATTAACCATGATACCCCTGATTTTGGTTTTGTTTCTTCTATAATTAACTGAACTGTGGAAGAGTTTGGAATTCACATCTCCAATCACTGCCCAATTTAGTTTAGCCCTTTGCGCCAAGTCACTTCTCTCTTTGACCCTTATTTCATTCAAAGTTTTAGTTGCCTCTAATATTTTTGTGAAGTCGTCTGAGGTAGCAGCTCCTCTATCAACATGTTCATCAATCTCTTTCAATAAATCGGCAACTTCCTTTTTTTCGTCAACCAGACACTGTTTTTTCGAAACCCACCAACATCTTATATGAGATTTTAGCATCTTCAACTTGTTTTTCAGATCCACCATCTTGTTAGAGGAAATCGTATAGGAACCTTCTTTCCAAGCATGTTCCACCAACCTCTTGAAATCCTCCATAAAGCAGCATGAATTGAAACATCTGAATGGAATGATCGTAATCTGTCTCGGATTCCTTCATAAGAATCGGGCAATGATCAGATAGTTCTCAAGCAAGGATCGTATAGCTTAAGTTTGGCCATAAATTAATAACCTCCATCGAAACTAGAAAACGATCGAGTTTACTGAGCTTATTTCCATTAGAGTTAGACCAAGTGAAGTGTCTACCATTTGACGGTAAGTCAACCAGATCTGTCATAGTGATAAAATCGTTGAATCTTNTGTAACAACTCAATTCCAAAACACCCAAATTTAACGGAATATTTGACAAAATTAATTAAAAATAACCCGTGCAGCGGAAATGGTAAAAAGATCCAACTTTGAAGTTCACAATTCAATGAATGAAAGAAACACCAACATCTAGTAAAAACAAATCCTCAAAACGAGGTCCCACTAGATAGTAATATAGTCATGTTCTCAACCAAAGCGTATAANAAATGTTCTTTTTTCCCAAAAGGAACTGAGCCATGGCCACCTCGGAGCTTCAAGCGGGTCCCTTCCCTTTATCCTTCCCAGAGGATCCTGCAACTAAAGAGAGTTCCACAGACGAGTAAGCTTACGCTTAGTGAGCACAAACCACACATCACAAGTTCATAAATCACATAATCACTAACATCAGATAAGAGCTGAACATGCATATCATATAAATTGTCCTTACCGCTCTCTACCATCAAGGACCGTAGTTACTGGTACCAGACTACCCGCACCACCGATACCCACCGTGGCCACCACCACTACAATGGGCACGACCACATTCATGCAAGTCAGACTTATCAACCACGACACGTTAATATGTAATTAGCACATTGGGCCACGCAATGAGGGTTAATGTACTCACCTTGAGTAGATTCACAATAACGGTATTGATACACTTCACACGTCCACAAATCAACACCTATGACAATACAATGTATGGCACACATAAACATCCAAACAAGAATGACACTTTAAACTCAATACCGAAACACTAGCCCTAGTCATAGCTAGACCATCCCAATTAGGTTCAAAATTCACCAAACACCATTATAAGACATCCCCTAGGGAAGCACAATCAAAAGAAACCCCAAAGAAAGCTAAATGAAAAACTCGACTTGGGGATCCAGTGCAAACGGCGGGTAGACGGCGAGTAGCCACCCGCGGGTGACCCGCCGTTACCCGCAGATCACTTTCCCAAGTCGCGGTTGCGACTTCACATCGGGAAAACCACATCCAAACTCAATTTTGACCAAAATGCATTGCAATGGTGTTATACAACACCCCTATGTTCATGTAACAACTCAAATCCAAAATTTCCAATTTAACGGAAATAATTAACAAGTCATGTAAAAGTAACCTTTGGAGCGGAATTTAATAAAACATAAACTTTATAAATTGTGCAATAACCATTTAAGTAAAATTCCATCCACTTAGTTAAACCAAACCCTTCAAACGAGGTCCCAC
>LUCG01054584.1:0-10505 GCA_001633085.1 Carthamus tinctorius | reverse complement strand
GAAAGTGTTGTGTATTTGACTAAGCTCTGGCGGAAGCTCAAGTCTATACGCAACCTTCCCAACTCGTGCAATGATCTTAAATGGCCCAATAAACCTTGGACCCAACTTGCCTCGCTTCCGAAAACGTAGCACGCCTTTCCACGGGGATACCTTCAGAAGCACCTTANCGTCTCTTGTCTGCGTAACTCTTCTGACGACTCTGAGCAGTCTTCAGTCTGTCACGAATTAACTATATGCTCTCGGTCGTTTTCTGCACGATTTTTGTACTACCGAGTTCTCTCTGCCCGACCTCTCCCCAACAGATGGGAGTCCTACATCTTCTCCTATAAAGCATCTCATAGGGAGGCATGCCAATACTGGCATGGAAGCTGTTATTGTATGAGAATTCCAATTTTGCTCACAAGAAAGGTGAACCTCTTTTCATCAAGAGCCTTCGTAAAGAGATCAACTAATTGATACTGAGAAGTGATAAAATATAGCTCAACGTCCCCTTCTTCAACATGATGTTTGAGGAAATGATATCTTATGTCGATGTGCTTAGTCTTTGAATGTTGGACTGGGTCTGTATCTACAGAGCTTGAGAGCAACAACTAGCCGCTGCAACATATTCAGCTTATGCGGTTGATGTGGAGACACAATTTTGCTTCTTGGATGACCAACTTACAAATTTTCCACCTAGAAATTGGCAACTTCCAGAAGTGCTCTTTTTTTCTAACTTGCATCCTCCATAGTTTGAATCTGTGTAGGCAATAAGATCAAAGGTAGAATTCTTTGGATACCAAAGGCCAAGGGACTTGGTTCCTTTAAGATATCTAAAGATCCTTTTAACAGCAGACATATGAGATTCCTTAGGATCAGCTTGATAACGTGCACAAAGACAAGTAGCAAACATAATATCAGGTCTACTAGCAATAAGGTATAGAAGTGAGCCTATTATACCTCTGTAGAGTTTGCACTCTACAGACTTACCACCAGGATCGGAGTGAAGCCTTGCCCCAGTTGCCATTGGAGTCCTCATGGGAGATGCATCAGAGAGCTTATACTTGGAAAGTATGTCATGAACATACTTGGATTGGTTAATGAATATACCCTCTGTGGATAGTTTGACTTGCAATCCTAAGAAGAACGTAAGTTCTCCCATCATGCTCATCTCAAATTCACTCTGCATCAAAATTTCAAACTCTTTGCATTGAGAATCATTAGTAGACCCAAATATAATATCATCAACATACACTTGTACAAGCAATATATCATCCCCTTTTCTTTTGTAGAAGAGAGTTATGTTAGTGGTACCTCTGTCAAAATCTTGCTCGATTAGAATGGTAGAGAGACGTTCATACCAGGCTCTAGGAGCTTGTTTTAGTCACTACAGTGCTTTGTCTAAGAAATACACATGATTAGGGTATTTCTCATTCTCAAAACCTGGTGGTAGCTGAACATACATCTTTTCTCGCAACTTGCCATTTAGAAAAGCAGATTTGACATCCATTTGGTAGACCTTGAAAACTCTGTGAGCTGCAAAAGCTAGGAAGATTCGGATGACTTCAAGTCTTGCTACAGGGGCAAAGGTTTCATCATAATCAATTCCTTCCTCTTGACAATACCCCTTTGCAACAAGCCTAGATTTATTTTTTATTACAACACCATCTTCATCTTTCTTGTTTCTGAGGACCCATTTAGTGCTAATTACAATCTTTCCAGTTGGTAAACGCACAAGAGTTCAGACATGGTTCCTTTCAAACTGAAGTAGCTCATCCTGCATGGCCTCTACCTAGAATGGATCTGGCAGAGCCTCTTCCACTTTCTTTGGCTCTAAAGTACTAACAAAACATGAGAATAAGCAGCAGTTGGCTGTGGCTCGAATCTTAACTCCCTCAAAGGGATCTCCAATGATCAAGGTTTGTGGATGACTCTTTGTCCACTTGTGCACACTTGGAGTTGGATCATTTACTATTTATTGTGAACTTTGACTTGCAACAATCACAGAAGATTCAGCTTGTGGTGGAATTTTATCAATGGGAATAGTGTTGGTTAGAGCTTCAGTGGTACTTGTTTAAGAGGTTGAAGTCTTAGGGAGAGTGGTTTCTGTGAGTGGGGTGATGCTTGGTCTAGATATGTTGGTAGCTGATGAAATTGCCTCTGTGGTAGAGTTCTCAGAAGCTCTGAGATGTTCCACAGAGGCTCGTTACTCTCGGCGACTTCATCGTCATCATACCATTCTGAGAAAAGATGTTCAAGTTCCTTCGACATGGTTGCATCCTCTGACCTTTCGACTTAATCTTTCAATTCCTTTGTAATTTGATCTGAAATGATCTTAAATGTGTCATCAAAAGATACATTAGTACTTTCAACAACAATCTTGGATTTTAGTATATATGCTCTATATGCTACAGAATTCCAAGGATATCCCACAAAGATTGCTTCATCTAATTTGGGTTGGAACTTTCCCTTAGATACTCTATCATTAAGAACATAACACTTGCATCCAAACACATGAAAGTATTTTATATTAGGCCTTTTGCCAAGGAGAAGTTGATAGGGGGTCTTCTCATGTCTCTTAACTACCAAATATCGATTTTGAGTATAGCATGCTGTTGACACTGCCTCTGCCCAGAATGTGAGTGGAAGACCAGAGGCATTTAGCATGGTTCTAGCACCTTCCACTAGGGTTCTGTTCTTTCTTTCTACCAAACCATTCTGCGATGGTGTCCTTGGTGCTGAGAAGTTATGTGTAATTCCTTCTGATGAAAGATAATCATCAATCATGGAGGAGTTCTTGAATTCAGTCTCATTATCACTTCTTAGAACTTTTACCCTGCACTCATGGAAAACTTGTGATCTCTTTAGGAGATAGATTAGTATGAAGGGAACATCTGATTTCTTCCTTATAAACTCTACCTAGGTAAACCTTGAGAACTCATCAACAAGTACAAGTATGTACTTCTTCCCTCACATGCAACATTTGCAGAGACTTATCAAAGGGTAAGTCAAAGTTGGTTTTATGGGTTGACCTTTTGAGCTTACCCATTTCACAAGCTGAACATAGATGGTCCTTCTCAAACTTTATATTGGGTTGCCCCTTTACTAATTTCAATCTAACAAGTTCATTCTTCAGAGACACAAGGCATATCTTTTCTTTGTCTTCAATGGTTTCAAAACATAGGAGATACAAATCGCTCCTTCTGTCAGCTCTCATGACCTCTGTCAAAGTACCTTCTTTGTACATGATACAATGCTTTATGTTGAAGAGTACTTCAAGACCATTATCACACAATTGACTAACAGTTATAAGGTTGTGTTTGAGGCCATCTACATAGGAAACTTGGTTTACCCTGACTTCACCTTTCACAGTTATGCGATAACCTTTCACTTTTCCCTTTTGATTCCCACCAAATGTTACTGAACATCCTTCTTGATCTTTATAAAAACTTAAAAGCTCTTTGCTTCCAGTCATATGCCTAGAGCACCCTGGATTCACATACCAAGTAGGCATAGACTTCTTTTTCTGCAATCATACAATGGAAGTTTTAGGTACCAATATCCATATCGGTCCTTTCTTATCAGCTTGTTTAAGGTATGCCACAGCATCTTTTGGTTTGGTCTTATGCTTCTGTGAAGGTGAGTTGCCAAAGTGTCTATCTCTTTCTCTAAAGCGTTTGCTCTTGGGATTTGTGACCAGACAGGAATAATAGTGTAGATGTTGAGAAAGAGAATGCATGAGAGTAAAGCATTTGCAGTGAACAATATTGCATGAAAGACTTTTAAACTTTCCATTAAACTCATTATATATAGGTACAGAACAGAAGTTTTTGTTTTAGAGCTCTTCTTAGCTTTGGGTTTCTTTTTATGGAGATCCCTAACTTTTCTACGCTCTTTTAAAAAGATTTATTCTTCTGTCCAGCTACCTTCTCTGATTTTCCTGCATTCACTTTCACATAGGGAATGTTAGCTTGAGGCTATTTTTTTTTGTTGCCAAGTAAATTTCGGCCTTTTAATCTCAGAGGTAAGACTAGAATTCATGCTAGCCATCAAAGATTTTTCTTTTTCTCTCCTCTCTAGATGAAAAGATGTTTTGACATTTAAACACAAGTCCATGAAGTCAGGGCATATCATTACACATGTTCTTTTGTTTGTTAAAGCAATAGTGGTTAGAGGTAGATTTACCATTTCATCACCTACAGATTTATGTGCAATGATGTCTGCCTATATGACTTGTGGTGGGTTAATCTTAAATTCATCAAGAGTTTCATGCTAAGAGGTTTCACTATTGGATAATTCACCACAAGTATCATAGACAGAAGATTCTGGCATTGATACTTCTGAGCATGACTCAGATTCTGTATCAGAGGCATCCTCTGTGTCAGAGTCTGAACTAAGCAGATCTCTAGTAGACAAAACAAATCTTGAGTTTGAGAAATTTTGAGTTTCTTTTAGGAGTTGCTCAACTTGATCATTCTCACAGAGGGTAGCTTCCACAGAGGGCTCTGCAGAACTAGAGTTAGAGATCTCAGCTTCTGTGATATATCTGGGAAAAAGTTCAGAAGCTTATGGGGACAACTTCTTTTCATTTTGTGGAGTTAAACAGACAAAAGCACAATACGCTTAAGTCTCAGGCTGGCCAAATTTGAAAATACCCATCTGTTTTTGACTCATGTATTTCCTTGGAATGGAATCCTTCATTTCAGAAGGTGAAAAAGACTTGATATAGTCTCCAAACGATACATTTGTTATTAACAGTGGTTTTTGTCACTTGTATCAACGGAGAGCCTTCTTCTTTTAAAAATTGCTAAGGAATTCGACATTTTGCCCTTTGAATACTTTGAAGAGTGAAAAGTATTCTCTAGAGTTTTCTTGGTTTTAAAACCTGTTTTGTTATCAAACTCTGAGAATCCTAGTCCTCTCCTCCCCATGTTGACTCTAATTCTTTCAAAGATACTCTTGCATCTTGAAATTTCCTTATCTTTAGCTCTTTGTCAAGAAGATCTTGATGAAGGAATTCTCTTTCCTTTTGAAAAAAGTTTTTAATTGATACGACATCACATTTTTCATGACCTAGACTCTTTAGTTCATTTTCCTTATTTGACAAATCTTTTCCTAACATAGCAATCTTTTCCTTTGATGACCTCTCGACTTTTAAGAGGTCATTTTGTGCCTTTTCATACATTTGAAAGAATCTATTCTTCTCTTCTGTGAGAAGAGTTACCTCTCTCTCATAAAAGAAAAGTTTGGCCTTTAACTCTTCACTCTGTGACTGACATTCATCCATATTTAAAACCATCTCATCAAAAAGTTCAGTTATTTAAGTGTAGTGAGAGCCAGAAGTTGATACCTCAGAAGATGGATCGCTTATGGAATCTTGATCAAGTTTGGCCATACCACAGAAGACATCATCCTCTGTGGCAATAAGGCCCTTCTATTCCTCTTCTTTAGATGACTCATCCGTGACAAGGTCACTTGTTTCAGCTAGCAGAGATTTTTGGGCATAATAATCAGCCTTCTTCTTGAAGTAGGTTGCATCCCTTGTTGGCTTCTTGGGCTTTGCTCCAAACGACCAGCACTTTGCAGCAAAGTGCCCAGGCTTTCCACAGTTAAAACAACCATCAACCCTCTCTTCAGTCTTCTTCTCCTCATACCTCTGGGGAGCTTTATCCTCTCTGTCACTCCTCTGTCACTTCCTCTACGGTCATTCCCTTCTCGTCTTCCTCTGTCACTGAAACCTGTTGGATCTGAATTCTAACAATGATATTGATCTTGTACTTAAATAAACTCTAAGAACTATTAGTTGCAGCGGATGTCTAAACTAGAGTTTAAAACAGAGTATCTGATTTAATCAGAAATACCTAGAACACCAAGAACAAAGTGAAGTAGAGAAGATAACCATAAGAGAATTGCTTCAAAAGTTTTCAATTGATTCATTGAAATTGACAATTACAAAATCTAGAAACGTAAAGATTACAAGGGAAAGCTACGTATTTATACTAGTCTTCAACTGCCTTGAAGAAGCCTTTACACGTGGACCAATCATAGCCCTTGAAATAAGGTCGGTTTAACCAACTGCACGTGCCAGACATGTTAATCTATAGCTTTTTGACATTCTTTTGTGGTCCACCCTTCTTTGGCTTTCCTGCAATCATTGTCACCGAGGCATTGTTAATCTATGGCCATTTTTGCTTTTGTTGCCAAGTAAACTTGGGTTTGTGAGTCTCAGGTGGTGTTTGTTTACCTCTTAACAGTTCCATTAAGAGGCAGCCTCTGAATAGTTAAGAGGTGAATCCTGTTTGGCAAAAAATTGGACTGCCTCTTAATGGTTCCAAAACCCTCTCAATGATTAAGTATCATGGATGTCTCTTAACCATTAAGAGACCTGATTTCATACTCAACAATTACCAAACCAACGTATTTCATTTTGCACCATATCATAAGAGTCTCTTAATCATTCTGACCACTTAATCATCCAGCACTAAACCATTCAGCAACTACCAAACAGCCCCTCAGAGATAGAGCTTTCTTTAGCCTTATTTTTCTCCTTTTCTCTTCTTTTAAGTTCAAGAGGTGTTTTAACTCTTAATCCAAGTTCAATAAAGTCAGGGTAAATCATCACGCCTGTTGATTTTCTTTTAAGAGCAATTGTTGTCAATGGAAGATTTACAGTTTCACTTCCAGAAGATGTGTGGACAACGATGTCTGACTCTATGACTTGAGTATAATCAATCTCAGGCTCTAAAGGAGTTTCATGTTCAGAAGCATCATCATTTGAGTCCTCTATGCAAGTTTCATAAGAGGATGAATGAGGCATGGATACTTCAGAACATGATACAGACTCTGAGTCGGAGAGATCATTAGCTTCAGTGATACCCTCTGTCTCAGACTCTGGACTAAGAAAGTCTCTTCTAGTTATAACAGAACTTGAACTAGGTAAAGATATTTCTTGAATAACACTTGAGGATATCTCATTAGATAGATCATCTTCACAGAGGATCTCATCATCAGATGTTTTAGATAGAGCAGAGTCACTGGTAGAGGCTTCTGTCATATGTTTGGGAAAAAAAATTCAAAGGCCTCTAAGGACAAGCTCTTTTTAGAAGGTGAAGTTATACCGACAAAAGCACAGTAATCTTGAGTATCTGGCTGACCAAATCTAAAGATACCTATTTGTTTTTGACTCGTGTATTTCCTTGAAACGGAATCCTTCATTTGAGAAGGTGAGAAAGACTTGATATAGTCTTCATATGATACATTTGTCATGACCAAAGGTTTCTTAGCATTTGAGTCAACAGAGGTCCTTCTTCTTTTGAAAGGTGATGTCAAGTTTGGTAACTTGCTTTTTATGCTTTTTGTTGAACAAAAGGTATTTTGTAAAGTCTTGTTTCTTTTAAAACCTGGTTCGTTATCAAATTCAGGAAATCTGTTAGTGCAACAAATTAAACAAATTAAAAGGATAGAGATCATGAAATCATCACTTTATTCATCCATGGAGAAAAGTACAATTACACCTACAAAACACACACTTAATCTTTTCGACGACTCTCATAATCTCTCTACAATGCCTTTCCATCTCTATATATACTACTACACATAAGCTCCTCTAACTATACAATATTTACACTTCAAGCCCTCACACTCTATATACTTATCTAAAAGCATTCTTTAGAAAAATTTCAACATATTAGGACATTTTATGTCCTAACAATCTCCCCCAAAAGTTTGATAAAGAAGCATCTCTGATCTTCTCCCCCTGCTTCTGAAAGAAAACTTTAGAAGTGCTCAGCTACATTGCATATTCCAAGCTCCCCCTTAAGCTGAGCTCTCAAACTTCTGTATCAAATGAAAAACAGACTTAACGGACTCAAGCACAACTGTTAGCCTCTGAACCCAATCGCCGTCCCTCAAGAAAATTGGTTCATCCCACTTTGGGATAGATACAAGTGCGAGTCACTTCGATGTTTATTTCAATAACATCAAAGAACAAAGAGTCAGTTTGTCACCTGAAAACATTCAGCTCAAGAACTCTGAACCTGACAAGTGGACAACTTCAAAGACCTTGAATCACTGAGACACAATAAGATACCGGGAGATGATATTAAAAGAGATGCACAACTTCTTTAAACTCTCAACCAATCAAGAAAATTTGTCGATTTCCTGAAAACCTTCATAATTGAAACATAACCAAACTCTGATTCAATCTTCTCAATCAGACAAATGATCATCGGCACTCGAACGTCTAGATCACAATCATAACTCCAGATCAATGATTGCAAACTCTCAAAGTTCTAGTTGATCAAGCTAGAACAATGATAGAAAGCACTCAAAGAGCTAGCATCCACAAGAACCATAACAATGACAGATAACTCTCAACGCTCTAAGTGATCATTTTAGAACACTGATAAAAACCAGTCAATGGTCTAGCCCCCACGAGAAAAACTCCAGAAAAAACGATTGCAGAAGCTTAGGTGTCTAATCAATCCAACCGAAAACAAAATCTGATCATCCACAGTCTGAATATCGATATCAAATCCGGCTTAGCATTATAGAATCTGATCAACGGGGAAATGAGAGAAATTCAATTTTTCAAGAGTTGAAAAATTGAATATGGGCCTTTATTGGGCTTTTGAAAAATAGAGATGGAAAAATTGGCCACTTAAGCACAGGGATTTCTGAAGCTAACTGGAATTGAATTGGAATGGATTTGGATTGTTACCAAAAAAATTGCGATCAATCTTGGGCCAATCTGTACTTCAAGGCCCAATAAGAAATCAGGCCCAAAAGAGTAAATCTTGAATGCTCGATTGATCATTTAATTGTTGACGCGCATCAGAAAATTAATTCTGAACTGGATAAATCATTCTAAGTTCTCCTGAAAATATCTCGTCAAATAATCTCAAAATCTCTTTTGAAATTCACAGCACCTGATATGAACTCACGTAACATTTTAAAACTCACGTAACATTGATATGGAAAATGTAACATATGCCACTTTCCATGCAATTCTCTAATTCACTTAACATTTGAATAACCTTTGGCCTCAAATCACGTGCACTACATGTGCCACCTCAAAGCTCACGTAACATTCCTAGTAAATTTTGCATGCACTCACCAAAAAAATAACCCACGTAACATTCCCTCCTCATATAGGACAAAAACTCTCGTAACATGTGATGTATATTGCGCATGCCCAACGGTCACGTATCATTAAAGAACCCACGTAACATGCATTCAAGAACCATTCACATGTCACCACATGCCCTTCACACTCTCACGTAACATGCTCTCTACACTACTAGGCAACACACAAGTCAACTCCACATGCTCATGCCCTCTTGCACATGTAAAGCACATGCCAAGCCTCTCTTACACATAACACTTTAAAAAATTTCAAACTCTCTGCCAATCCTGTAGCTGCTGCAAGTTGTTGCTCACAAGCTCTCTGGATGCAAACTCAACTAAGAGACTATGGGTATTCAATTGCCAAGATCCCCATCCTGTGTGATTCAAAGAGTGCCATTGCAATCTCTGCCAATCCTATGCAACACTCCAAAACAAAGCATATCAACATAAGGTACCATTTCTTAAAACATTATGTTGAAGAAGGTAATGTCGAATTATACTTTGTAAAATCAGAGTTTCAATTGGTTGATCTCTTTACTAAAGCCCTTGATGAGAAAACATTGAACTTTCTTGTTGAAAAGATAGGGATGACATGTCCAGAGTCTTGAATCTTATGTGTCTTGCTTCATTTTGTACATATGTTTTGTAAATATCTTTTCTTTCTTTTAATTTCAAGATTAACTTTCACTTGATTCTTAACTTGAAGGTACTTTGCTAATATGCAAGGTTTGAGGGGGAGTATGACCTTTCAAAATGATAAAACTTATAGAAGAATCCAAAACTATTGAAAGCTTTTGTTAACCAACAATTCTTGAGGATGATGTCAATGGAGTGATCTTATTGAATAGAAATGCGGAAAATTAACAAACAATGAAGAACACTCTTAGAAATGGAGGTCGACTCTCATTGAAGATTCATTCAAAATCATTTTATCAAAAATACAACGCATTTCCTATTTATACAAGAGAATTGACCTACACTAAGCCCAAACCCATTACAAAAACATTACGAAGCCCAAATACAATGTAAACAACAATTACAAAGTAAAAAGGCTTTCATTTATAGAACTTCCTATTATTAGCAAATAAATTGCTGACAATCTCCCCCTACGTTTAATAAATAAAGCATGTCTTGGTCTTCTCCACCTTGTTTCCGAAAGTGATGCTCGGCTACATTTTGCATTCCAAGCTCCCCCTCGAATGAAGCTCTGTCTTCAGTCTCAACTTAAATATCAGATCCAATGTACAATTACCACAACTACACAAGATACAGCCCCGTTTGTAAATAACTCAACACGTCTAATAACCACAGAATACAACAGCTAGCACTAGAGCATATTGATTCATCCAACTATGTAGATCACAAAGAAAAACAAAGGGATAGATGCATGTGTGAGTTAA
>LUCG01054561.1:0-11176 GCA_001633085.1 Carthamus tinctorius | reverse complement strand
TCTGCAGATGTGGTCCGCAGCACACAACACTTTTACCTCTTCAAAAACAAACAGCACCTAACTTGATTTATAACTCTAATATGAGGTATTTGTTTTAATGGTCATCGCCACCCATTGCCGACACTACCGCCATTGACGATCACCGTTAGTTGTCGCCGATCTCCATCAACCACCTTCACCACAACAACATTCTCAACAAAACCATAGAAGCACACCGCCTACCGCCGTTATCACCATCGACCACCTCTACTATAATATCAGCCGATGTCACCATTGTTCACGATCCTCATATCCTTCATAATTAGCATTGTCTACGAGCTACCACTAGCATTGTCACTACAACAGCCTTCACCGTGCCTCCGTCGTCAATTATGTTAGGTATTTTATTCAAATTTGGTTTTGTTTTGTGTTTGCAATTATTTATTAAACTTGTTTAGTCCTATCTTATAAAGCCATGATTGTACAAACACACAAAACATACACTTGTCATACCAAATGCCACCTATAATTAGGGGTGAGCAAAGGTAGGTCCTAGAACCGACGGTTCCTATAATAAAGCCGAAACTGGAAACAGTTACACTAGTTCATATATTAAGCCGGTTCTGGAACCGTCAGTTTCTATCTAGTGTCTATTTTTTAAAATATTTTTTATCGTTTTATGTTATAAAAAATAATTATTAGTTACTACATAGTCCTAACGTGACGAAATAAATACCACAAACGATGAAAACATATCCGATAAAAATTAAAAGCTAATAATTATATAAATAACTACGATAATATTTTAAAATAAAAATAACAAAAAGACAGAACTTAAAATGTTAAAAAAATAATAAACAAAGTCTAGTGAAGTAAGTGGTCATAATGTATGTGTTTAACTGTAGAAGGTAAAATAATAATCTATCAAACATAAGAAACATATAAAATTATTATTTTTATCAAAAAACAGTACAACCGGTGCCGACAGGTATCCAAAGGTTAGCAGTTCAAAAAAAAATGAGAACCGAAATCCGTTCCGTATTTTAGGAAGTGAAACAAATCACATCAGTTCTGGTTCCGGAACCAGCAGTTCCGGTTCCCAAGGCAGGTACCCGGTTCCGATGCTCGTCCTACTACCTATAATAATAAACATTTAAGGGGTTGAAATGAAAAATGTTAAAAGTCAGGGGACTCTTGCTGATTTACTATATTTTTAACGTTCTTTATGATTAAATATTGCAAAAATCCAAGGACTTATATGTCTTTTGAGCTAACCGAAATATCATCGTCACGTTTCCAACTGAATATCCCTGTTCCCACACATATCTCACTTCCTTTCCCAAATCCCACCGTCATACTCTTCGTCTTCTCCGGCACCGGCCATGGCGGTTCTCGGAAACCTAGCTCTGTTACTGGACGTAGCTTCACCTCGAACCACCGCCGTACTCGACCGTAGCAGCAAAGCACGACTGCTCCCTTCCGACATCCTTCTGAGCCTTTTCAAAAAGGATCCGGTAACTCCTGTACCTAACCTCTACTTTTCATCGCCGTCGAAAGGCGGAATCGAGTTCGAGAAGGAGAAGGATTCTGCAACGGCAGCTTCGCATCGTTCCGTTCGCGGAAGGAAGGCGAATTCGAAGTTTAACGAGGTCGATTACGAGAGCTCTAGCGACGAGGATGGCGGAAACGGCTACGGGGAGGAGGAAGAGGTTGAAGACGAGAGGAAGAAGAGGTTGGATTGGGAGAAGGATATGAGGACGAGAGTGAAGGAGATTGAAGACATGCGAGAGCTGGAGAAGAAGGCCGAGGAGTTGCAGAGCCGTGGCGAGGGAGATGAAGGTGAGGATGGAGATGGAGATGGAGATGAAGGCGAGGGTGAAAGCGAAGGAAGGGAAGAGACGGAGGAACAGAAGAGGATGCGAGTTCGGAGAGAGCTTGAAAAGGTGAGGTTTCTTCTGATTCCTGATCTCAAAATTCATGTTTATTATCTGTGTTTGTTGTTTCATACTTTCATACTGTATTTTATATCTTTATGAGCATGGATTCACTGTTTAAAATAGGAAGTGAAGCTCATTTAGGTTAAATTTTGAACTGTGTTAGCTCAGATTATGATTCCAAATCACTGAATTTGAGTTCATACACATGAAATCAGTGTTCTATTCAGGTAGAGGTAACTGGATGAATCAGATAAGAGGAAATTTGAAGTTTGTGTGTGTTTTAAATGTGTGCTAGAGAATGATCTAACAAGTCCATAACTGCTATTGAGCTTAAGTACGATCTCTTTCATGTTTAGAAACGGAAACCTAGTTACCTTTTACTCTGCCCAAAATATCCGATCGCTGGTGCAACTACTACAGTTAGTGGTAGACTGGTAGCATTATAACTAAGCAGTTTCGAAGTAAATTTATTAATTCCTTTCACTAAGCAAAGGATTTACCAGCAGTGTGAAAGAAGACTGTCATTTATGATCCAAATGGATCTCTGTTTCTTGTTGCTAATATTTGAATTTAATTGTAGTCTGAAACATTGAGAATTTGGCGGCCGAGTTAGAAAGGTGAATGACTTCCAAAGATTTTCAGATAATTCAGATATGCAGGTTTATGTTTCTATTTACCGCAATGTGTTATTGTATTCCAGTAACACAACAGTTCTTGTTATGTTGGTAGGTTGCCAAGGAACAAGCAGAGAGACGGAAAATGGCTCAATTGATGTTTGATTTGGGCCAAAAGGCTTATGAAAGGGGTATGTACGGGCGCTCCATTGAGTTCTTGGAAGGTGCTCTCACAATCATACCAAGGCCCACTTTGTTTGGTGGCGAGGTTGGTTTGCTAATCAATGCCTGATTTACTATTCATTTTGGAGTTCGTTTGGAATAACTTCTTCGAGATTGGTTTGAAATTTTATTGGTCTTTTGGTATTTCCAGATACAGATATGGCTTGCTATGGCTTATGAAGCTAATAACCGCCACAAAGACTGTATTGATCTTTACCAGAAGCTAGAAAAGAGCCATCCTAGCGTCAGTATTAGACGCCAGGCTAAAGACCTGCGATATATCTTGCAAGCTCCCAAGCTTAAGATATCACAGGAAGAGATGGTTACGATTCCACTTATTGGTTCCAGCTATGACAGGTGAGTTATGTATCAAAAAATTATTATTCGTATATCTCATTATCGGTGCGTATTGTGATAGTTAAAGTATGACAAAATCCACTATAACTTGTAGTATGTACTTGATGCCTTGTCAAAATCTCATTAGGGAACTTTAAATCTAGGGTTGACTCTAAGTATGGACATGTCTTCAAACATGTCACACTTGTAGGATCCCGGATCATGTAGCACCCCCAACCGAGTTGAGCTCCATATTATTGGGGTATTTTAGCCAATATCAATATCAATTGTGTCATACAATGTTTCTGCATGAATTTTGACTTTTGAGGGTAGCAAGTCATATGGGTTTACTTTACTCTGGGGAAACTGAGTCAACGCGCACATGGAGACAGCCTTTCCTCCTACAAGTCTTATTTCGTTCGATTAAGGAATCAATTACAAACCAATATGGGTTTCACTTTTCCACCAATGTGAGACAAACCCACTTCCATTTCTCACATTCCAACATTTATGCTCCACCCCACTACCTTGACAATCAATTTCTCATTCATATCAATTCCATTTATACATGCAATAAGCCGAATAAAAAATTTCCACTAAGGACTTCTTAAACCCATAAATATAAATCTATCCCAAGCATGGGTTTAAGTATGTTTTGCTCAGGTATAAAACCCAATATTTTCCAACAATTTCTTTAGACAATGCCATTGGTTAGCTGGGTTAATAGCATACTTGATATAAGTAGTGATCTTCATGGAGTCTCTGAAAGATACGTTCGCTGGAAAGTTGGAGGACACTCGCACTGAGTAACTTCTCCATTCTTCCTATGGAAATTGGATAATTTCGATTTTGGGTTGACCCTGGAAAATTGCACTACTCATTTGAAGTTAGAATCATCTGTTTGCCTATACTTTTACTAGGTATTGATGCTATTTAGTCCAGAAGGTGATCTTATTTCCTGGTTAATGTAGAACATTTTACGGCATTCAACTAATAGTTAAAAATATATCATAACCAATGGGTGTGTTCGGTAAGCAGGATAGGACAACACAAAAACTTGTCCCATGTTTGGCGCGACATTAGATTGGGACAAAAATGCTTTTTTTTGTCTGACCAAAATAGGTTGAACAAAATTCAAGAAGATGGCACAAGATTGGTAAATTACTAAACTAACCCTAGTCCAATTAAAACCATACACCCTTCCAGGGTTCTTTCACCAGCCTACATCGTTCTTGCCCATACAGTCTTGTCCAATCCAGTTCCGTCCGCAATACCAAACACGCCCCGAGTGATAGGTTTGTTAGTAATGAACATGGAAGATGATGATGATGAGATCTACCATTAATGCAGCTACGCAGTAAGTTGGAGTGATAAAAACAAGGACAAGGATGAGAGATTCAACCGATCGACAACCAATCAAGTGTCATCAGGCCGAGACTACCTTGGTGACTTTCTGGTATGGCGACCTCCAGGTGAGTTGGCGAAAAACCAAACCTTCTGGGCAGCTTTAGCACTCTGGGTGGCGCTGGTCGGAGCTGCCCTCTTTCTCCAATGATGATCTTTGGCTATGGTATTTGCAGGTATTCATTTCATTCTGCATTTTCTTGTTAAATATGTTTATATATAGTGTGGTCATTGTCTATACAAAATTTATTGAAATCTGTAATTATTCTTATGTTTCTTTAAACTTCAATTTAATGGTTAGTTATATAATGGCCACCACTTGTGGTTTATTAAGGTCTGCATAGTGAGTCCATGACCTTTTTGCTTCTATATTTGTTTTTAGAAGTTGTATTCCTTTTGATCTTACAAGGCAAGAAGCTTGAATAAAATTATACAAAAATATTAGTATTTTTAACTAAGAAATTAGGGGGTGTTTGGATGGGGAAAAAAAAGAAAAATGCTTGTAGCGGTGCCAAACCAGTAATAAGGAGTTTTTCATATGTACCGAACTTGCTAGAATTGCCATTGTGTGTACCCAACTTTAGAATTAACCCACAAATTGGTAATTCTAGCAATGGCTGGCAATTCTAACAATGGTTGGGTACATACAATGACAATTCTAGCAAGTTCAGTACATTAATTGGTAATTTTTAAAGTTGGGTACATACAATGATAAAACGTGACAAGTTCGATACACCCTCATGTACTTAACCCTAACTTATTTCGTGTGGTACCGCCATAAGTTACTCTTTTATTCCTTATTTGTTTATTTACCAAACACTAAAAAACAATTTATCAACTTATTATGTTTTAGTACCACCATAAGCTAATACAAACACTTTTTCTTATCAAATTTCGATTCCACACAACATAAGTTTGATAGGCATTTTTACAAAAAAAAACATAAGAAGTTCTAAATAAGCAAATCCCAAACACCCCCTTAGTATTGATACTCTTGTAGAAAGATTTTTCATGTAATGTGGTCTTTTGGACTTCATCATATGTCAGTAAATGGATATAGGAGATCTGCCTAGATCAAACTATTTTCAGGAGACCACATTTTTACGCTTGAAACTTTATAGCAAAACTGTTTTACCATATTCTTGTTGTGAAAATTCGGATTTTTTTTACCTTCGCAAATGTTTCACTATGAAGTTTCTAGTATATAAATGTGGTATCACGGAAACATGTTGGTCTTCCGTGAACCCAACCCAATCTGTGTATTTGTACAAATGTATCTTTTGTACGGTTGTTTATTGTCAGCGTATTTTATTTGCCATTTCGGACATATTCCAGTTGCAAAGTGTCTCCTAATTACTTGCGATGTGGGCCCAGAGAATACTCGAAAAAAAATCCGAAAAAGTCGGGAATCGCAAATAACTAAATTCATGTGTGTATGAAACTACGAATATGATTAACTATATTCAGATTTTACGTATTTAATCAATAGCTTTTGAATATTTAAGAGCACAAAAATTTAAGTTTTGTAATTTGTTAATTGTTACAACTTATATGGAGCAAATGGATTAATGATAACCCAACTTTTAAAATGGTCACAGTTTCATCCTGAACTTTTTTTTTGTTTTAGTTTGAATTTTCAAGTTGTGTCACATTGTTAGCTTAATTAATTGAAAATGCTCACCTTTAAAAAAAATATTGTGTAAAGTTCAGGTTTTCTATCAAATTTTGATTTGGAATGTTACCATCATCTACCCTTTCGATTCCAAATAAGATGCCCAAATCGAAAAACCAAGTTGTTGCACATAGTGATGCAATCACAAAGAGAACTCGAAACCCCAAAAATCGATCAAATCAGTAAGAAATCAAAATTTCTTGAAACTCTACAAATTGATACCAAGAAATAATGATAAATCGATACCATAAGCAGCCAGAGGCGAAAATAAATAAGCAAATGAATATCAAAAAGTGAGAAACCGATACCAAACAACCATAATCAGTTGGAGGTGAAACATAATAAGGAGGAGCAGCAGGATCTGAAATGCGATAAGCAGCTTCAAGAAGTCGATCCAGATTGACTTATTCAAAACTCCGTTCCTATGTTTGGAGGACGCAACAAGTGATTTATGAAACGCAATCCCAAACACCGGAAAAACAACTTATCTGCGTTAAGAGGACGCAACAAGCAAATAAGTTGATCTGAAACGCAATCCCAAGCACCCTCTTATTGTGTATTTTACGTTACAAAAAAAAAACATCATCACCATAAGAGCATCCGCATTGCACCGGCATGGAGACCGTCGAGGGTAACCAATATGGGATGAAAATGGCACGGCCGATTGAGGAACGCTACCCACNCCCCTCTCTCCTTTCTCTCTCTTCTTTTCTTTTTCTTTTATTTTTTTATTAATTATTTAGATTGGTATGAGAGTCAAGATCACTGGGGATGAATTGGTAAAGATAGGTAAGGTTGACTACTGCTGATTGGTAATAACAATTAATTTATTATTTTTTTCTTCTCAAAAATAGGAAGGATCCCTTGGCCCATGGGCCGTATTTATATAATGGAATAATAGAATTGACTTAAAAGCCCAAACAAGTTTAGATCGTCTGGTTTGCAGTTACGAGAGTAGGGGTAAATCCGTCCACCAAAAAAAATCTCCCCCTAATTTTATATTATCCCATCCGTATCATTTCCCGAGAAATGCAGCAATCAGAAGCCATAGCCATGGCGGAAAACACCGCAGGGAGATCGTGGTAAAGCCGGAGGAATGTTCCACCATTGTATCATCCACGTAACAAGTTCCATTCTCTGATCGTCAATGTCGACAAACAAACTCCGATCTCTCGTAACCTAAAGAAGAAGCCATGGATTAAGGCTAAGCTGATATCGGAAACTGCGGAGGAGAAGAAGATCAAAGGAGAGCTGCCGGAGAAGAAGACCGTCGTCCTTACTCGCTTACGGTATGTTTTCTGATCTATTTTCTCATTGTTTAGATTTGATATACCAGATATCAATTCGTGCATAAACTCGACATAGATCTAGAGTTTGAATCAGATGTCCTGGATGATTGTTTTTGACCTTTTCTGCATTGATTCATGATGAATGTGTGTCGATCACCTCCTGTGAGATGCAAATTTGTTAGGTTTTTTTTGTAAGTTTAGCCTCTTTCGATTTTTAGCTGTAATACGAAGGAATTGGAATGAGTGATTCCACTTATTCGATCACACCTCCTGTGAGATGCAAATCTGTTAGGTTTTTGTAAAGTTTAGCCTCTTTGGTTTAGCTGCTGTAACACGAAGGATTTGGAATCATTGATTCCACCATAATTCCATTGCATGGAGCTTTGGTACGGAATTGAAACTCTTTTGGCTTTTAGTAGGAATCTCAATTCTGTTTCATCAAAATCTGTTGAGTTTAGGATTGAATTTTAGGAAGTGTTTAGGATTGCTTATTTAAAACAGCTAATCTCAAACATCTTTTAGAAAACAACTTATGTGTTGTTAAATCAGAATTTTATAAAAAGTATTTGAGTTGAGAAATTATATTTCCTCCTACCTTTTTAACCTACTCATACTCCTACTCACTTGATCAGTTGACATGTGTAATGCACTAATATAGTACCAAGACATAGTAATATAGTAATAAGTTGATAAGTTGTTTTTCAAGAGGTGTTTTAGGATTAAAATAATTAAAAAGCTGATAAGTTATTTCAAATAAGCTAAAATAGAGTGACTTATCAAAATCTACTTCATCAGCGGTGACAAAACTATAAGCAGATATTTTTTTTCCCATACAAACACTAAAAAAAGAAAATTGGTCACCAGTACTCTCTCTTAGCTTTACCTAGTTGTCACCATGTTCGCAATATTCAGGTCTGTGCAGACCTAGCTAAAAAACAAAAAAAGAATGAATCTCGTCAATTTTTTCTATATATTTGGGTCCTCAATTATGGACGTAAGTCTGGAAAAAAAATTCTTTTTCCTTATAGAAAAATTTAACTAGATCCCTTTTTTGAGTTTTTTAGTTAGGTTTGCAATATATTGTGAATGTTAAGACAGTTAGGTAAAGATGGTTAGAAGCTAAATATTGTCATTTACTTTGGTTATTTGAGTCAATTTCCCTTTCAATATGACCACCAACACTATGGTTTGATTTGATTCAGCTAGATATCACCTCTTACCCAATAAGAAACCATCAACAGATAGTAAACAACCCTATAACNGAAAAAGAAAAAAAAAAACAAACTTGTACAAATCATATAAAACTCAATGTACAGACTTGAGAATTGAAAAAACAAACAACATAAAATTAGGTTGGACTCATCTCTTGAAGGATGAAACTTTCTCTTAACCAAAACCACTTCATTTTGATCAAGTTTCTGAACACAAGTATACATTTTTTTTAAAAAGGATAGCTTCAACGAGACGATGGAAGTGCACGCCATGTATCCGCAAGACTAAGGGCACGCTCTCGAGAAGGCGGCGAGAGCTGTTGAAGTATGACGTCTTTCACATGAGCTGCCGCCGTCTCACCGCCACGACCCGCCAGTTCCAGGTACACCACCGCCTTCATCATCTGCCCTTCCTGTACAAGACCATCATGGTTAGCCTAAAAAGAGGAGTTAAGAGTCTAGAAGCACAGGATTATCTAATTCAACCGTTATTTGTGTTGGTATTTACCGAAAAGAGGGCGAGTCCGTGCTCAAACTGAGCTTTTCTATGGCCATGATCGGCAGCATGCTTCATCCATTTCCTGGATTGTCGATGGTTTTGCGACACCCCCATGCCTAAAGAGTAGCACAATGATACGTTGTACATAGCACGCACGTATCCCCCTTCTGCAGCTCGTAAATACCATTTTGCCTGTTCAAAAACACGATAAAAACTACATAAATTCCATCCAATTTAAATGAAAACAAACCAAACAAACTCGATACACACACATACATATATATAGGCATGGATCATGTGAGAAGTGTTATTTTTGGTGAGAAGTGTGAGAAATGCTTTTAAACCGTTGATCACTTGTAATCAAATACCCTCCCATGAATTGTGGCTTAACAGGGAATTGATACAGTGCATCTTATCTCGGTGCATCTCATCCTAATGTTCGTGCATTCTCATTCGACGGTTGATAACCACTTCTCACCACATTTGACACTTCTCACTGAAACTCAAGCCTATATATATATATATATATATTCGGAAGTAGGGTCTGGGGATAAGATAGATACACATACCGCATCTGAGAGATTCTGGTTCGTACCACCACCGCGATGCAAACAAAGGGCAAGTTGATATTGGCCACGGACATAACCAGCAATAGAAGCTCGATATAACCATTTTACAGCTTCCTTCATGTTAGGCGGTTCAGCTGCAAATTTTGAAGTAAAATGTTTAAAATTCTGTCTACATTTAATCCAGCTGTTTTGAAACCAACTGGTTCATGCATTACTCAATATGAACCTTAAATAATCAAAAATGCTATATTTATCACGCATACTTATGTGTATCTTTTAGCAAGTTCTTTAGCTAAGCAGCATTTTAACAACTTTAGTCAGAGCCAGTGGCACTTCATTTCAGTATTTCACAAGAAGCACTTTAGCAAGTTGAGTAAGTGGCATGCACTTCCACGCCAGTATTTCCCAAGTAACACTTAGTTCATGCACTTCCATCACGCCCCTCTCCCTCACGCATCTGGTTCTGCTTCAGCGGGTTCCCACTCACGTTGATTTGGTTCCCATTATTCTTCTTTTTGACCGTTGATTTTATTTATTTATTTTTCTCTTTTTGTTTTTTGAATGAGATGGTTGAGGGGGGATGGATGTGGAGGTTTGTGGGATGGAGGAGGATGAAAGGCAATGAGAAGGAGAGTGATGGATGGTGATGGTCTAATTGCTACTTCATGAATATCATATCCATGAAAGATGGATTTTGGGCTGTTTGGTAATTGGTAGTTACTGAATGGTTTGGTGCTGGATGATTTGGTGCTGGATGATTAAGTGGTCAGAATGATTAAGGTGCTCTTATGATATGGTGCAAAATGAAATATGGTGGTCTGAAAATTGTTGAGCATGAAATCAAGACTCTGAATGATTAAGAGACACCCAGGATACTAAATCATTCAGAGGGTTTTGGAACCATTAAGAGACAGTCCCATTTTTTTGCCAAACAGGATTCACCTCTTAACGATTGAGTGATTGCCTCTTAATGGAACTATTAAGAGGTAAACAAACACCATCCTAAGTTGTTAAAGTGCTACTTGCAAAGGCTATCTTATTCATTAATTTAGGAAAACTACCATAGAGTGAACTAGGGGGATCTAAAATTACTATTTTGGACAACTTCCCTCATTTTTATCCTAAATAGTTATCAATCCTAAATACCTATCAAGATATACATCATCAATAAAACATTAAGGCTATGTTTGGCAAACTAGCTGATAAGTTAGCTGATAGCTAATAGCGATAGCTGATAAGCTAGCTGTTGATTGATAAGCTTACTAGTAGCTGATAAGCTNAAAAGGGCATCTTTGAATTTAATATTAATATTAATAAAGGTATAATTGGAAAAAGCTACAAAAAGCTCCCAATAAGCTACTCAAAGTAGCGTTTAGCTTCGGGTACATGTTTGGATGGACTAGCTTATCAGCTAGCTTATAAGCTAGCTTATTTTTGCCAAACA
>LUCG01054557.1:0-14976 GCA_001633085.1 Carthamus tinctorius | reverse complement strand
AAGTGCCAACTCCTTAACTTGCAGAGGGGTCAAAAAGTACAAAAAAGTTTCTAAACATGCTCCATACTTCCATAGACCATAAATGCAGCCAAATCTATAAAAGTAGTTTACATTCTTTACAACCATCGACCACCACTGTCCTCGTCACCACTAGTAGTATCGTCAGCTACCACCTCCGCCTCTACCGTAACCACCACCATCTGTTACATCAAATTTTCATTCAAATTTAGTGCTATTATATACGTATGTATGTTTATGGAAAATTATCTAAAAATGTTTATAAATTATATTATTTACTTTATTTATGTTCTGTCTTGTGAAGTCCTAGACGTACCATACACCTAATAGACACTTGTTCTATTCTGTTAAGTCTTGTCCGACTATTTTGTCATGTTCAGTTTAGTCATGTCTTATCTAATCATATTTATGCCCCAAACGCTACCTTATAGAAGTAGTGATATTTTGCAAAGAAAAAGAATAGCTAAAAGACCAATTGTAAAACGAAGAAATGATTAGGTCGATTTCCAATTAAATATCTTTCTATTATTTTATGTAAAAAATTTTATTTAAATATCTAGTCTATTATTTTATAAATAAACTCTTTTTTTTTTTTAACTTTGAGCATATAACTTCTACTCCCCTATATATTCTCGACAATCGTGACACACTTTCACACTCTCTCTCCCCTCCTCCTTCACACCATCACCATGTCCAACAAGCAATCATACAAGCTCTGCTGCTGTTTCCGGCGACGTTTCAAGCTCGCCGACGTCGAGCCTCCGCCGGACATCAAGGAGCTCTTCACTCGATACTCGGAGAACGGCGTCATGACGGCCGAGCATTTGCAGCGGTTCGCGGCGGAGGTGCAGGGAGACGACGGAATGACGACGGAGGAGGCGCAGGCCGCCGTGGATTCCACGATCAGAGAGGTGAAACACCTGCCGCCGGCGTTTCACCGGAGAGTTCTGCATCTGGAGGCGTTCTTCCGGTACCTCCTCGGCGACTTGAATCCTCCGCTACCTTTTCCGTCGAAGGTATTTTCTAGAAACCCTAACTTTGTGATCATGAATTTCTCTCCTGCATTTATGTTTGAAATTTTCTTTTTAGATTATAAAAGAAATTAGTAATATATCTTGATTAGAACTATTAATAGGTAGATAAATCATGTTAGATTAGTAAAAGAAATATACTTAACAATATAGGGTTGGTTTCGGTGAAAAATTGTCAAATAAGGTGAGAAACGTAAAAAGTGTTTATCAACCGTTGGATGAAAAATGAACAAACATTAGGATGAGATGTACTGAATACACTGGATCAATTCTGTTTTAAGATGCAATTCATCGGAGGATATGAGATTAAAAGAGATCAATGGTTAAAAATCATTGATTACATTTTTCACCAAACCTAACACTTTTTACGTGACCTCATGTCTAAAAATATATAAAGATGTATTTAGCCTATACGTTTTTTAGCACATAGTGGCGTTAGGAAATTCCTTTTACTTTTTTCATTAATAGTTAATCCGATTTTGATATAGATATGTTTGCATGTAACAACACCTTTATATATATTGTTAGGCATGGGATCATGTCCTATGTTGAAAATGTAGAATTTAATTGCAAAAAGTTTAAGAGGTTGTTTACCAAATAACTATCGGGTAAATGCTTGTTTGGTCAGTTACTTTACTGCATAAAGCATAGGAAGGAAAGAGAACCTTACCTATAAAAAGGAAAGTACTGTTCGAGAGTCTTACCTTGTATCGTAAGTACGGATGTGACTCTTATCTGATAAACTACTTATTAGCTGATACACACTTATCGTCAATCCACTTGGATGATCAAAAATATTAGTCGATAAGGTAGATGAACTTGGTGAATTATACACGATAAACAATTCATATGTAATTAAGCCTTGACATTATTGGATGTAAGAAGAAAACTAATAGATAATCATACATTTAACAAGTAATATATGTCTATTTTTCCCACCTCACTAAATGACCTTCTTTTGGCTAAATCAAAAGGTTAAAATTAAAAATATTTAAAAAATACAAAAAGAATTATAAATGCTAGAAAGTTATATTTAATGTTTTCTAAGTTGTCATTTAAATATATTATAATATGATATAGATAAATAAAAAAAATCACAAAGGTTTATTTAACAAACTCTCTATAAAAGTAGTATAAGGTCAAGCGTAGCACTTGGTCGACTCCCTTGCGGGATTTGGGCATTGGAATTGGGCAGAGCCCGATGTTGGTACGTCCATTTCGGGCTCTTGATGCGGGCTCCAGCTCGAGCTCNCTCTCTCTTTTCTCTCCTTCTCTCTCTCTCTTCTATATATATACCTATATATTTAATTAAGATTTTTATAGTAGTACGAGATATGAAAGGTTGGTATTAAGAGTGGGATAGTGAAAAACTGATATGGTGCTGATATATATTGTGTTGAGCCCAATTTTCATAGCGGTACCCATGGCCTAAAACTATATTGCCACGTCAGCATTAAATCAGTCCCTAAGGCCAGTGTTTTAAAAACCGGTTGAACCGGGAACCGGTGAATGGATCGATTCAATTGTGACCGGTTTTATGGCGTTTTAAGAACCGGATTGAACCGGCCGGTTTAGTGGTTGAACCGGTTGAACCAGTGAAGCGAACCGGTAAAAAACCGGTTGACCCNTAATGTATATTTTTAATGTTTTTTAACTTGTAAATATCAAATTGTTAGTTTTATAAATATATGAACGTAAGAAAATGAAAAACACATAAAAATGCTTGGAATCAGTTGAACCGGTCGAACCGTGAAGTGGTCATTAAAAAACATTGCCTATGGCAATATGCATGAACAGGGGTTTTATGAGTGACGTGGCATGTCTGGACCGCACTACCTCGCTTGGCGGGTCTTTGAAAAATGGTGTGGGCTCCACTCTATTAAAACGTGACAATTATATTATTTATATACTTAAGTGCTTAATAAAGTTATTTCGTTATTAAAAAAAGCTTAAGAAATAAAAGTAGTCATTACGATGTTTTTTTTGTTTTTGTTTATAGAAATAGTATTTCTTTTAGAAGCAAACCATTCTATTAATTATTGTTAAAAAATCAGAGTAATTATATTGTTTGATTTTGTTTATTTTAAGTTTTTTCATTGTGATATGATACACTCCAAAATATAATTGTATTAGTGTATACAAGTTTTCCCTTGTAATTTGATTTTTTGATAATAATTTATAACTTTTTTATTGACTATATTTGTGTTATTAGGTAATCAAGGTTAATTAGACAGACTTTTGATCATAAAAGAATTCTTGTTTTTTCGAATGAGACGAAAATAGTTATTAAGTAGATGGAAGTTTACATCAAAATATTATTCATAAAATAGGTTTTGAAAATAGTGTTAAGTTGTGGGTTACATCTGATCAAGTTTTGTTGGGTTTTCTTTCATTTAAATGGTTTTTAAACTATGGATTACTGAATTATAAAGTCAATAATTCATCCGCCACTCATTTATTATTTTATATGCTTCTTCATCGCTCTCAACTTTATTTTTATAACTTTGTATGGTTTAATTACAAACCAGTTACTAAAATTAATGACATATGGTTTATGGGCTAGATATCTAGAAAAAAAGTCTCAAAAGTACCGAGTTTTCAAACCAACATATTTATCAGATAAACATAATGAGGATCGAAAGTAAATTAGACAGATTTTTTTACCATAAAAGAATTCTTGTTAGTGAAATGAGAGAAAAGTAGTTATTAAGTAGATAGAAGTTTCCATCAAAATATTTTTCGTAAAACAAGTTTCGAGAATAGGGTGTAAATAGTGGGTTACATTTGATCGGGTTTTGTTGTTTTTTTTTTTTTTGACATAATTAGAACTATAAACCTTTTATTAAATGGTTTTTAAGCTATGAATTTCATATACTTTTTTGAATTAAATAAAATTAAATTATAGATTTTTGTATTTTTTTAAAAATAGAATAAAGTGACACTATTTGGGCTGCATAAATATACAAACATTAAGTCAAGCACATCAACTTTGGAGGTACAAAGGTGCAGAAAAGCCTTCTAAAAGATCAGGTGTTTTGTTTTCTTTTGCCATTCAAAAGCAAAATGGTTGTTGGCCAAAATGATATCTTGTTCCCATGTACAGTTGATGATTTATTATCTTAAATAATATTTATTAAAATAAAATGAAGTTTATTTCATATTTTTGTAAACTGATTTGATAAAGTTTGAATATATATTTTTTTAATTTCACAATCATTTATCTATTTTGTTGTGTTTTATATATTATTTCACATGATTTTTTAATATTTATTAAAAAAAATAGAAAGATAGAGCTTCTTAGAGTATAATTTTATTTTGTAGAAGTGGCGCTTATAGCATTATTTCTTAAGAATTTTTTAGTGTATTAGGCCATTAGTATCCGAGCCCTCTAAGCCATCTGCCACATCGGCTTTTCATAAACCCTCAATAAGTCATCTGAAGCGTTTTCTATTACTATCCGAATCCTCCCAAACTAAATACCCAATACATATACTTTTTAAATTAAAAAATAAGAGAGAGAGAGAGAAGAGTGTAGAGAGATAGAGGGAAATGATAAGAGAGAGAGAGAGAGAGATAAAGCTCGGCTTCATCGGTATGGCCACACCGCCTTCGATGCCGCTCCCCCAGCCCGCTCCCACCCCGCCGATGTTGTACCGGTGCCTGTCCAGCCCGTTATGCCAAGCCCGCCAGAACCCCACCATCCGCCATGCATGGCCTTATATAATTTCTTATTAAGAAATTATCGTGGTTATGACTATGATTTTTAATAGCTGTTAATCCCATATTAATGTTTTTTGTTGATATGATAATGAATAATATATAAAGAATTGTACCGTATAAAACATTTCCCATTTTTGTATCTTTTTGCCACCTTATGTCCAACTTCTTAAATTAAAAACTTATAAAAAAAACTTCACAAATAGTAGGTCTTATAATATTTATGTAAAAGACTTATTTTAGTATCCACAACCATATATTTAAAATTAATAGATAAAAATACATTTCATAGATCATAATTATTTTGATTAAAAAATAATTTTATTTTAGCTTTAGCTTTAGATTTGAAGACAAGTTTGGTCCATCTATGTAGTCCTTATCATGAATTAATGTTATGATTGTGAAATTAGGTAACAACTTTTTGTCCCATCAAATTTAAGTCGACTATCTTTAGTGGCGCCAGATAAAATCAACTAATCTGTCGTGTTACACGCTACTTTTTTAGAGCAAACTACAATTTCGGTCCTTATGGTTTATATGAACCATCAAATTTGGTTCCTCCTAGATTTCAATAACTACAAATAACGTTCTTACTGTTTGTCTTTGTATTGAAAGTAGTCACTGATCACCAACTTTGTTAAAGCTGTCCGTTAGAGTCAGGGGTATTTTTGTCCAAGCATGTTTTTTTCTCTCTTTTTGCAAATTTTCTTTGTTTTTTTCTTATTTTTGCATAAGGATTTCGTCTAGAAAAAGTGTGCAAAGAAACTTAACCGAGTCCCGCTTTCTGCTAAAATGAACTCAAGAGAAAGCGAAGATTTATCAACCTTAACAAATCAATAATACAATAAATGTGAGCATAAACTTTTGCGGAAAACTTTCTATCCTAACTCGATTGGCACCCAAGTAATACTTCTACTATGTCATAATGTACCCCAACCTAATCCCTCTGAACAGAAAAACTGTATTTTGTGTTAACCAAAATAGTAAATGACATCGAAGTTGTAAGTCTGATGCAAAACAGTAAGTCATTAAGACTAATGCAAAACAGGCAAACAATCCTTCGCACAATCCTTCGTCTTATAAATATTAGTCGCACGTGCTGCACGTACCCAGGGCCAGCCCTGCTTATTGTTTACAAATATATATGGATCAGGTATCGGTGAAAATTGGAGTTATCGTGAAAGGGTAAAAAGACATCTCCACCATTGAATTCACATTGGTATAGGATGCAACAAATGAGTTTCATATTAACTAATTCATGGGATGGTTTGATATTAAAAGTGATCAATGGTTCAAATCTCTTCTTACTTTTCTCACTTTTAGCTCATGTTCTCACACAATCATTCGTCTTATGAATACGTTTTCTAAAACCCACCTCAAAAAGTTAATAAACAAAAATAGTAATAACATATGTTTTTCTTTAAGAAAGGGAAAGCTCTATATGATATAACGTGTTGGGTATGCATAGTCGTTATCACAATAAATCCTTGCAAGTACCACATGTGAAAGCAACGTTTATTTACGTAACAAAATATGAATTATTATGTTGATCGATGCAAAAACTATATTACCGATAGGTTTTATTTTATTCAAGTTCATTTTTTAAAATTTTAATTCTAAAAATCTATATATAATTTGTTTTTATTTTAGTAATAAAAGTTTGCTTTTGACATGTGTGTATTTGGTTTCATTTCACATCCTAAACTATGGTATTAAATGGTTTATATTTTATTATTTTATAAATATTTGTATTCTTGAAATTTAAAGTCTATAAAATGTTTACTTAGATGTTTCATAGACAAAAAAATCAAATGAGAACCATGAGAATCAAAGAACCAATGATGAATATAAAGGAATATTAAGGCTACACGTCGGTTGAACCAATGTTAGTGGTTTGAAACCCAAACAAAAGTACACTTCAACCAATGTTTGCGGCTTTTCAATCCAATTCAATCCAAACAAAAGTACAGCTAACCCAAATCTTGCAAGTTGGGTTAGTTTGATCGGGTTGGAACTTTAGTATGCAGTTGCATGTAGACGAATTAAAGTCAAAATTAGAAGGGACAAATAAAGTTAACAAATTCAAAGAAGAATGCTGAAAGTTAACGCAAATAAAATTGTGAGCCTATAGTTGAAATTGTGATGTAAATCCATGTTATATAGAGACACTATTTTGTCGGGTCGGGGTTTGAATTTTTTTTAACTCGATTAAGTTGCTTCATGTTAGGTTGCGTTGGGTTATTTCGGGTTGAATTGACAAGGTGGGTTAGGTTAGTTGGGCTTTTATAATGTTATAAATTTTTATTAGAGTAAATTGCATTTTTGGTCCCTATGGTTTGTTGTTTTTTTTAAATTGGATTTCCACAAAATTTATTGCAAGAAAAACTCGGTGGTATTCATTTTGCTCCGTTTTTGCGTACCAGTGTTTCTCTACGATAAAAATTTACAAGGACACGATCCAAGAAAAACAAAAAACCACATGGACAAAAAAAAACGCAATTCACTGTTTGAAGGTCATTCATCATGAATATGCTTCGTTATATAAAGTTATTCATCATGAATAGTACATGAATCAGTTATAGGTTTCTTAATTCATAAAATATTTATGCTTTTTATATGAATCCATGTCTATTTTATAATATAATAAATATGATGGCAAATTGGTATTGACAGGTGATGCATGATATGAATGCTCCATTGGCACATTACTACATATACACAGGCCACAATTCATACATAACTGGGAACCAAATAAGCAGTGATTGTAGCGATGTGCCCATCATTGAATCGCTTAAAAGAGGTGTTCGTGTTATTGAACTTGATATGTGGCCTAATTCCACCAAGGACGATATCGATGTCGTCCACGGAGGGTACGTTACGTTAATTACCGATCTCATTATCACACTGTAACAAAACTGATTTTATAGGACTCCTAAAATGTGTGTCTGTTTCAATGGAAGGCAAAGGATCGTGTGCCGAGTTGAGGTTAACGTGAGAAGCATGAGAAGTGAATCTGAACCGTCAATCTTACTTCTGTGCATTTCATCCTAATATGCATTCATTTTCCATCCAACTGTTGATAGTCATTTCTCACGCTTCTCATGTTAACCTCAACTTCTCAACAGAACCCAACCCTTCAGTGGAATACTTTAAAGAACTTAAGTTTATAGAACCAAACTATAAAACCTTCTATCTAAAAGTTTATACGATAGTTTGGGGTCTTTTAATTTTTTTAACGTTTCTCTTGGAACCCTTTAAGAGAAATGTCGTATTAGCTACTTTACTAAATATCCATTACCCTTTTTATTACTTATTGAGTAAATTACATGTTTAGTCCTCTCGGTTATATGTTTTTAACGGTGTGTGTCCCCTTTCTGAAAATTTAACAAATCATGCGGTAGCGGGACCTGGAACTTTATAGGACAATTTGAAGAAGTGTCATACGAATACGTATTTTTATAGAAACTTATATAACATTTTGTTTCAAATAATGTCCTATATAATTAATACTACAGATGGGATATATATTGGGCACGTTTGATTTGGTTTTAACAAGGGCTAAGATTCTCGTTGTTGTTTTTGTTTGAATCCAACTTAAATAAGATTGGTTTTTTATAAAATGTAGTACGTTGACGGCACCGGTCAAATTGGACAAGTGCCTGGAGGCCATTAGGACATATGCATTTGTCGCATCCGATTATCCCGTCATCCTTACTCTCGAAGATCACCTCACTCCTGATCTTCAAGCCAAAGTTGCAAAGGTAATTCGATTTCTAGTTTTCTGTATTATGTTTTAAGACATGTACTTTAAGTACTTACTACAATAAACTGGATTTATAGGATGCCATCAATATCAAGCGTCCTAATAGACCGTTTTATAAGACGTAATGTATATGACTAAAGATAAAGTGTGCTATCTAAAGGCGTTTCCATAAGTTTATAGGATGTTTTTGGACGACTTAACAAGTTTTTAGGACATTTTTGTAAAAAGAACGTCATATTAGCTATCTTATGACACAATTTGAAAAAGTGTCCTATAGAAACAAATGTCCAATAAAAAGATCGATTTTTACGACACTTTATCGAAAGTGTCATACAAATGCAACGGCTTGAACCAAAATTATCGTAAAAGACTTGTTAAGACGCCCAAACCCGACATATAAACTTATTACAATGCCTTTAGCTATAACACTTTATTTTTTGTCCTATAAATTAAGTTTTATAAAATGGTTTTAACAATACTTTAAATTTATAGGACTAAGAACTATGCTTTCTATCCAAAGGCGTTAGAAATAAGTATTGAGAACAAAGTTAGAAGACCCAATAAATTTTATCGATGAAGTTAGACAACCACATCGAACACAAAAAGTAAATTGACATATTAGTCTTTTTATACGACATTTAAAAAAATTCGTGCGTGACCCATTTTTGTTGCATTTAATGAGTTATATCATGCAATAACCCTATATGGTTTCATTAGATGGTCACCAAAACATATGGAGATGTTCTATATTGCTCGGAATCAGACACTATGACGGAATTTCCATCCCCGGAATCACTAAAGAAACGGATTGTGGTCTCAACTAAACCGCCAAAGGAGTTTCTCGACCCGACCAAGAGCGTTAAAGAAACCGATGAGATCCCAGTGAAAACAAAGACCTCCGAAGAGGATGCATGGGGTGAAGAAATATCAATCCATTTCAAGACACAAAAAAGCATAGATGAGGTTCGGTAAAACCTAATCCACCGTCATCCAGATGGTCTTTTAAATATGTTTAAAAAACCGTCTGGATGATGGTGACTTGTTGTATGTTTGTTTTTATTTATTTATTTTAAAAACCAAAATAGGTATTTTTGGCAACAATTTTTTTTCTCATGAAATAGCCAATTTTTGTAGGGTTATCAAGAAATAGCCATTAATACCACAATTTTTTAGCATCTTTATGGAATGATGGATCCAAGTGGAAGGTGTAGTTTGTTTTTCTAGAAGTTCTGAATTCTAAAGTCTGATTTTGCATCTAAAAAATAAGAGGTGGATGGTACACTTTTTAAAATTTCAGAGAATGATAAGAAGCTTCCAAACATTTTCTTAAAAATTAAAACGAACAGTCTTAAGTCTGCAAATCTTTTAATTTTCAGACTCAAGAGGTTCTAAGAGATATTTTTTTTTAACAAACGGCCCATAAAAGTGGCTATAACGTGAATTTGATTGATGAGATTGGCTATGTCAGTAAATTTTCCATATTGTTGACATAAATGACAATCTTTGTGAAAACCTCTTGTTTTTCTATTTCAAGTTATGGGAACTTTTAACATGCATGAAAGTAATAATGCATTTTTTCGTTTACGATCAGAATGACGAAGATTTTCAATACGAGGAAGAGACCCTGAAACATAGTGTTGAGCCCGAGTACAAACAACTGATTGCGATCACCGCAAAGAAACTACATGGAGGGGTTAAAGATTGGCTACATGACGATCCTTTAGAGGCTAAGAGGATTAGCCTGAGGGAAACACGACTTGAAAAAGCCATTGAGAATCACGCAACCGATGTAATCAGGTAAAAGAAAACTGCAATTCCCACATCGAAAGTCCACTTTGATACTATCGTAAATGAGTTTGGGTATTGCCCAAACCCATATATATCATATATATGTATATAGCAGGTTCAAATGAGAATGGTAACTAAGAAAATAAGAAAACAACCAAATCACTTGAAAAGTCATGTGATTTTACATTAACAGTCAACAAAAGGGTGTGCGGGCCACATGGCCCGCAACGTCATCTTGAGACCAAAGTCGCACGAATCACATGTTAGTTTATACGTGATTTTAGGGTAAAGTCAGATGTGATTCAACCGTTATATATATAGAAGAAAGTTCGTCTACGAACTCAAATTTCATTGTGAACGTGAGGACAGCCGAGAGCGCACCAGGTAGCATATTTAGTCTGAATAATCATGTATTATTCAGACTGAATAATACAACATTCAATATTATTCAAACTGCATAATACGTGATTTGGCCATTTTCATATTCTCTAGCATTCTCGTTTGATCCTCCCTATATATATTACGAATTTTCAGTTCAGCCACACCTCTCCAACCCAATCCAGCGTTGGCTTGAGATTTTTTGAGACCTCAAACATAGGGTTGGGTTGTCCAAATGCCTTCAAACGGCCAACCTAACGTGTGTTAATCCTAATAATGTGGCTGAATGTTGGTTTCTTTAAGGTTTACTCAAAGGAACCTGTTAAGGGTGTTTCCGAAAGGCTCACGAGTTGACTCATCAAACTACAATCCGTTAATGGGTTGGACTCATGGGGCTCAAATGGTTGCATTTAACATGCAGGTTCGTAACGTTTTGCCTTTTTTTCTTCCTTTTCTAAGTGGCTCGAATTTTATTTGAAGTAAAAAGTAAAAACTGAACTTTTTTCGTGACTGTAGGGACACGGGAGGTCTCTGTGGTTGATGCAAGGAATGTTCCGAGCCAACGGAGGCTGCGGGTATGTGAAAAAACCTGATTTTTTACTTAAAAACGGGCCCGACGGCAAGCTTTTCGATCCTAAATCCAAACTTCCTGTTAAAAAAACTCTCAAGGTATGAAGAAACTTTTCCCCCGTTTTCTTGTTTCCATTTACATGAGTAAAGAAACACAATCCACCATTACTAAATAGGTCTATTAATAAAGTGTTAAAAAAGATATTTTAAGTTTATAGGAACAATAACTATATTTTTATATAACGATGTTACAATAAGTTGTTAAGACAAAGTTACACTGTCTAATAAGTGCTATTGACGAATTTTGGCAACCCGATAGGACATAAAAAGTATATGGTCCTATTAGGCTTTTTTCCTAAAAAGGCTAATAGGATGATTTACATTAGGGGTCATTGGCTTAACTTTGTTAATAAAATTTGTTGGGTTAGCTAATTTTATCTTAACAATTTATTGTAGTACTGCCGTTCAAAAGAAAAATCCAGTTTTACAAAAAAAAAATTCCTAAGAAAATGAAAATTTAGAAAAAACGTTTGGTTCATTCAATTTTCAAAAGTTTTTCAAGAACATGAAAATTTTCTGTTTTCTAACTTCTATGCGAATTAGAAAACTGATTTTAGTAGTTTTCCAAAATTTACCATACACGTTTTCTAATTTTCTAAAATCGAAAATGAAAACTCCACCATTTCAATCAAATACGATTTTAAAATTTTCTAAAACGTTTTCTAGGAAAATGAAAACAGTTTTCCACAACCAACACACCTTTAATTTTTTGCATAAAACTTTCTCTAAAAAATTACTGAATAAGATATAAGTCCCGTTAAGCTCGTTAAGCTATTAACAAAAGTATACTTATTATGGTTTTGCAGGTGAAGGTATATATGGGAGATGGCTGGCATTTGGATTTCAAAACAACACATTTTGACATTTATTCACCACCAGATTTCTATGTCAAGGTTTGACTCAACATTCCCATCTTCCAATCTCACTCTGACTTTTTCAATTTTGACTTTTTTCTCACTTGATAAAGTCAAACATTTCATTCAGATTGGAATTGCTGGAGTTCAAGCTGATTCAGGGATGAAAAAAACCAAGATCATACAAGACGAATGGGCACCGAAATGGGAAGAAGAATTCGAGTTCCCGTTAACGGTTCCCGAGCTCGCGTTACTTCGGCTTGAGGTCCACGAATACGATATGACCGAGAAGGACGATTTCGGTGGTCAAACTTGCCTTCCAGTATCGGAATTACGGACCGGGATTCGGTCCGTGCCACTTCACGATCAAAAGGGTAACAAATATAACTCGGTCAAACTGCTTATGCGTTTCGAATTTGTTTAAGTTGTGATTATGTTTCTGTTTGATGCCTTTATTATGCGGTTTTGTGGATGTTACGTTATATATATGAAAATGATCGATTTCAGTTGTGTCTTCAAGGTCGAGGATGATGGGATCGTTGTTACGAATGTTCAAATGTATCTGGTCGAACATAGGGGTGTAAATGAGTTCGAGCTTTTAACGATGTTGTAGATGATATAAAATAAAGCTCGTTTAATTAAAGATTTGAGCCCAATAACACCAAATAAATGAGTTAATCGATCGCTGGTTCGATCCCATAAATGAGCTTATATAGTTTGAATTTTAGGTACAATGTATAAGTAAACACTGTTAAACGAGCACCGAGCTTGAATATAAAAAAAGTATTTGAGCTCGAGCACTATTTAAAAAAAAGTTATTCGAGCTAAAGACCGATAATGTCTAGCCGATGTAAGACTCCAACAACCAGTGTAGCAATCAAAGGATTTCTACTTAGAAATAACTTTCAAAATATATCTAAACTTGAAGAAACAAATCAATAGATTCATGGGTGTTTGACATTTATGGTTAAAGTCAACTCATGAAAACTACTCATTTCTTCCCTACAGCCTGTAACAAAATAAGGAGCTTGAGGAAGTAGTAAGATGCACCTCCAATGGTGGCATATTGCAACTTCTCGGGCCCCTCGACATCCGCAAAATCTCCTTCAACGGCTCGATTGAATCCCCCGGCCAACCATCCCAAGTTCGTGTATCCGTTTTTATGTAGTTTTGACGTTGCCATCATCGACCTACATTACAAAAGTATACATTGCAACATAAAGAGAAACCGTTAGGGACGGTTTGGTTCTCAAACTTTTAAGGAACTTGATAGAATGGGAATGACAGATTCCTTTGACCAAATTCCTTAGTGAGAAGTGTCATATAAACCATCTTTTTTATAGGACACTTGAGATTACAGGACATTTTTTTATCGAAACAGCTAATACGACCTTTTATTTTAATAGTGTTATAAAAACTTGTTAAAATACCTAAAAGCATTATATAAAAATATTGTAATACTTTTAAATATTTTACAGTTTGTCTTATAAACGTAGTCCTATAAATATGTTATTAGGACGCTTAAACATTTTAAGCATCTTATAAGCCCAATTTCAAAGAATGATTTTTTTACCAACAATCTTTATAATGTCATTTTGCCAAGCGATCGAGAAGCTTACTCTATAAACGAAGGTGGTGAATCTTACCCAACTAGAATTTACCGAGTAAGTAACGGTTATAACTATACTATTCCTGATGACCAAGTATCTTGCCTTGTAAAGTAGGCGAGGGATCACTAGAACAAAAATAAGTTCATACGACGTCTAAAATAAATAAGCGTCCTAATAGAGTATTTCATAGGACCAAACAAAAAAAACGTCCTAAAAAGTGTTACGATAAGTTTACAGGACAATTTTGAGCTAATTCGATATGATGTTTGTAAAAAGCATCCCTAGATCACACTCCGTATTTATAGGACACACTTTCAAATAGTGTCCTATAACATCGTTAACAAGGCCATTTATTTGAAAAACGTTCTAAAAAACATGTTACAACCACAAAAGTGTCCTGTAAACTTTTAAATATGACGTTTTTTGGTTTGGTCCTATACACTTTTGTCCTACAAAAAAACCCTATTAGACGCTTATTTATTTTAGGCGTCCTATAAACTCAATTGTGTAGTAATGGATGGTGACGACCACTACCAACCAAGGGAGGGCGTTTCGCCGGCAGAAACATCCGCCGGAAAACGTGATTTTCTGGCGTAAAACCGGCAAAGTAAGCACATTTTCCGACGGAATTTCTTGCGGATTATGTAATTTAGGTAGTACCTTAAACCTTCTCCACAAGCAACAAGAACCTTGGTGGTTTTATCAGGAACCATCTTCTCCACTTGATCAACAAAACCAGGGTTTATCATGGTAAAATACTGTCCAGTCCATAAACCAATGTAACCAAAGTGAACCCATTTCTTCAAAAGGGTTATAGGCCCATTATCCATATCTTGTATGAACAATGGCACGTGCATTGACCCTTTGACACGTGACTTCTCCCTCTCCCATTCTGGCCTGATATCCAGGAGCTTGTATCCTTTGTCGTTGATGGCGGCCGCTGCGTCTTTCGGGAGGATGGCGACCACCGTGCCGGACTGTATCAGCTTCGGTGGGTTGCCGGAGACTGCGTGGACTTTGACGGCGGTGGTGGTGCGGTGGTGGGGGGAGGCGGAGATGGGTGGTTGCTTCAAGGAGAATGTGTGAAGGTGGTTTATTTGGATTTCCATTTTATCTTTGTTTCTCTCTCTCTCCTTATCAAAGACCAAGGGTCCTATTTAGATCACAAAAAAAAGAGCATCCAAATC
>LUCG01054511.1:0-12390 GCA_001633085.1 Carthamus tinctorius | reverse complement strand
AATCAGAAGTGGAAACAGATTCAGTCTTCAGCATCACTTAAAAAACAAACAGCACCTAAGTAACTATGTGGGCACTAAGTGGAACTTATAAAATTGAAAAAGAAATTTGATACGGATATCAATGAGAGAATGAGGGAGTGTTGTGGATGGATTGTACAATATGTTTTAAAACTTGTACAAAATTGTCACGATGTACTGACAATAACCCTAGTAGTCTTTTTATATAGTAGTATAGATTAGTAAGTAACTATGTGGGTACTAAGTGTAACTTATAAAATTGAAAAAAAGNGAGTGCTTTGGAAGAATTGTACAATATGTTTTAAAACTTGTACAAAATTGTCAAGATGTACCGATAATAGCCCTAGTAGTCTTTTTATATAGTAGTATAAATAATTTATAAAAATACGTATTATAGTTAATCAATGATTATGAATTTTTAATATGGGTTTAAAATGAAAAATGAGATTGTGAGAAACATAAAACTAATTATTTCATATATATTTCTGATATTTAACACTATGATTAAATTCAAAAATATTCAATATTGGACTCATTTCAAAGGTATTGAAGAAACAGATACAATGATATAATTTGTAAAAAAAATGTATTTTTTAATCCAATTTCCTTCGTATACTATTATTTGTGTTAATATCATAAAAGTTAAAAATGAAAATTGAAAAAGTGGGGGATTAAAAGTAAACTAAATGATTAATTACAAGGGTAGTAAATGTAAATATTAAAAAAAACTACTTTTAAGAGTTATTCTTTTTTTATATAGTAGTATAGATATAAATAACTTTTAAAATAAAATATTTATTTATTTATATTTTAAAATGAAAAAAGGTGAGATATGACCAAAATGTCCCTCACTTAGAGTTAACAATCATTAGTGTCAGGGACCAAGTGGTTACGAAAATGCAAACTCTTGGACCTATTTTGGAATAAACAAACTCTGGAAACTAAATCCAAAAATATATAAAAATTATAGGGACAAAATCCGTAATTATTATTTTTAAAAATAAAAACTATAGAAAATTACGGATTTAGTCCCTGTAGTTTGGTGGATCCTACGGATTTCGTCCCTAGGCTTCACTAATTACAGATTTAGTCTCTGTGGTATGTATTTTTTTTTGAATTTGGTCCTTCGGCCTAACAGCCGTTTAATAAATATGTGCATACAATAGGAACCAAATCCAACAAAAAATGCATATCATTGGGACTAAATTCGCAATTAATTAAGCCTAAGAACAAAATCCGTAAAAACCACAAAACCACATAGACCAAATCTGTAATTTACTCTAAAACTATGTTTATTTTCTCAAAAGTAATAATGTATTAATCTATACTACTTAAGTTTCGTTTCTAGACTTTATAAAATTGGTTAATAATTAGATTCAAATACACAATAAATGTTAAGTATCTATTGATATGTCAAAATACTTGTAATTCAAAGTGACTGGAGAATAAAATCAAGAGGATAATAGAACAAAAACAAGAAATATAATCGAGTATTGGAGTTCTCAACTTTTAGATCGAGATATATAGTTTGGGTGCACGTTAGACATTAAGTTTGTTCACGTGCCATTGGTTTAAGTTAGGGGTGTAATCGAGCCGACACAATGCCAGGCTCGAGCTCGACTCTCAAATTTGAAGCTTGAAACTCAAGTTGGAGTCGGTCGAGCCTGAAATTTCAAGCTCGAGCTCGTCGCAGATATCTACACTTTCGAGCTTGACTCGACTCGACTTGTTTGTGTCTTAAAAACTACATAACATAAATATAAATTATTAAAACTCGCTTTCATCAACAAGAAAAAAACATTTGCAACACAAAAATAAGTTTCAAGATGTATAGGTTTAGGGACTTCTTCATCACTTTATATACTATGGGGTACAAATATAATTTGTTTATGCATAAAAGGGTAAAATATTAACCCCAATGGGGCAGCCTACCGGTTAAGGCTTGTGGAAGGTGTAGCAACCAACCCAAGTTCGAATCCGGGGGTGAGTAATCAGGGGCCACCGAGTATTAATCTCAGGGGAGCATGCTTTAGCTCTCGGTAAAAATTGATGTAGTCTGGCAAAAGCCTAGATGAACCTTATAAAAAAAAGGGGTAAAATAGGTAATATATTACAAGCTTGATAAGGCTCGCAAGCCTGACAAGCCAAGTATTTTGTAACTCAAACCCTACTCGAGTAGCTCGAGCCCGAGCTTGACTCGGTTCACATCGAATCAATTCCGACTATTTTTCGAGTCGGTCTCGAGTAGCTTGCAAGTTGTCTCGACTGGATTACACCCCTAGTTTCAAGTCAGGGCAAGTGAAGCATTTATGTGGTCGTTTATTTCACGTCCTATGAGCATGAGTCGAAGTATGTTCAGGCTTATTCAAACACCCATATACAATCAATAAACTAGTTATAGTAAAAGATTATTCTCTTCTAACTACAATTAACATTTATGCTATGATAATTTTGTTTTATTCTCTTATTGAATATGATGTATGATAAAAGCTCCTGAAGACACATAAATAGTACAGTAAACTATGGATGAGGATTGTAACATGGGCTGAAAACGGGAGGATTGATGTCCAGGTTAGCTAGAGGGTGTAACAGGAGTAGGCGGTTAAAGAGGTAGTTGGGTATGAGTCATTGTAGACGATATATAATTTTAGTATGAATGTTACATGTATAACATGGCCTCCAAGAACATTAGAATGATCTTGTGCATTTTCCTTATCATTTTTTTTTCTTTACACTTTAACACAAGTCGAAATACTCCGCCATCAAATAAAACAAAAAAACAAATGCTCCTCCATTTAGGATAGAGGAGATAGCTACAATCTACATTCATCAAATCATTCTTAGACCTAATTTTTTATTATAATATAACGGGTTCTTCTAGTTTACTTTAGTTTTATTTTTCTATTACATGAAAGTTGGGTATTTAACTATGGTGGTAAAATAAATCATGTAGAAGAATTTTGTTGTCACCCAAATGTTATATATGGTTTTTTTTAACGGCATATTGGTGTAACAGAGTATTATCGTGCCACAATGACACCAAGTTACGATGACTCGAGTTCGAAACCTCTCCAAGGAGAATAATCACCCTAGCCTAGCCATCCAGTTTCCATTAAAAGGGTTTCAAGGCATCAGCTGGGATTCGAACCCGACACCCGTTCAGGGAAAATCCCCCACAATGGACTCCAGTAGGAGTCGAACTCCTGACGTTCACCATATGGAAACTATAACCCATGCATCAGACCAACTGAGTTGGCCATCATTTGCTATATACGGTTTATTGTATAAAGACAGGTGAATAATCGAGACAATTGTGGTACTTATGATAATTTGTAATAGGGGTGAGCATGTGACTAGTATTGTAACGAACTGGTACCATACCGAAAATTCCTCATACCGAAAATGTGGAAAACTTAATACCGAATACCGGTCCGATTAGAAGTGTAAGGCGATAACGGTATTTCGATACTAATACCCTAATAGTCCCGATTTTACATTTTATAGTTTTCAAACTTTGATTTTTTGAAGTTTATATTGAAGGGGTTGATTAATTGCAAGAAATTGGAAAATTTTGAAGGTTTACAGTTGATATCATCACCTTTTTGCTGGTAATGAACCGTTTTATTTGGAATGCATTTGAGATTTGTTTTGGGATTTTTGAAAAAAAAGTGTTTTTTCGACTTTTGGTACCGGTCGGTATTTTTGATAATCAGAGGGGGGACCCGGTACCGATATTACCGAATACCGATTATAGAAAAAATATGGAACCAATTACCATACCAAAATACATAAAACTGTCTGGGATCACTACGGTACCAGTATGGTATCGGGATTTGGAACCCATTCCTCACCCCTTGAAATGTCTCTTTTAAAATATTACTTTGATCATTATTTAATATAACTATTTGCTAATTTGTCATATTATTATCTATTTATTAACATAATTAAACTATCAAATAATTGGAGATAAATACAACTTGGAGATGCGATCACACTTGTACAAGTTGTCAATATTTAATCACCAGTAATATAAAAATCTTGATTTTTAGATCGTATACTCGACAAACAATCAAATTCGAGTGTTTGAAATATGATTAGCTATTATTTTTAACATTGGAGTATATTTGTGTACATGTAGCAAATAAATTCAAACTAGAAATAAATTGCAAATAACTCACTATATTTACAATGCTCTTTGATGTTGAATATTTTGTAGCATTGGCATATGTATACATCATCATATTAGCTAGAAAGAACGAACCAATTGCGATAATAGGATATGCATAAACCGATACACATAGACTCTCGAGAGAAACTAGTTTGCCGAAGCCACTTTACTGGCGGCCGTGTCCCTTGGTGGACGAGGTTCCTGCAAGAAGAGATGATACCGATTTCATTCAAGGAAAACCCTTTTTCAAGAAAAAAATGAAGATTGTTATTTGTGCTTAAGACATCACACCTCCCTACCCCATGACGAATAAAAAGGTTTGCGTAGATCCTTACCCCTAGACCCTACATCTGAGTGAGATTCACCTACGTTTGAGTGAGATTTAGTGGATCTATTGTCCACTGTGGAAGAGTGATGGTAACTATTGGCATTTGTATATAACTATGTTGGGTGGTGAAAAAGGTAATGATTACGAAGAGACTTACTGTACGGAAAGGGAATTCATCTGCCTCGAGCATGTGTACGATTTGGCCCATCTTTGGGCGCTTATTTGCGTCCATATCTATACAACGAAGGCACACAAGCAATACGCGCTTCAAAGCTCTTGGAGAAGGTTGTACGTTAATCTTGGGATCTAGCAACTCTTCCCCACGACGACTCGCCACCATTCCTTTAAACCAATCGACCAAATTCATCTAAAAGAAATGCAACACAATGGAGTTCATTAAAAAGTCTTCACATAAATAACAAATCTTTGGGTAGAGGTTGGGGATGTGCACAAACCACCTGCCACCCTCTCCTCCACCTAGTGGCAGATCCAGGATTTTTGTCTGGTAGGGGCACCTTTAAGGTTATTTAAAGGTCGGCAAAGTAGTCCGAGGTGTTTTTAGCCTAATTCCACGCTTTTGAAAGATTTTTTGAAGTTTTTTGGTTTATTTCGAGGGATTTTTAAGTTTTCTTTTGCCAATTTCGAGGGACTATTTTGGTTGATTTCGAGAGACTTTTTACGTTTTTTGGTTGATTTTGCTCTAAAGCAGGATATACCTGGTTCATTTGGTTTTGGTATGCATACAAGAGACAAAAAGTTGGAAACTTGAATCTTGTAGTCAGACTCATACCTCTCCAGGTGCTCGAGAGTAATCAACGGGGCTCCTCCCTGTAACTATTTCCATGAGCAAAACTCCAAAACTATAGACATCACTGCCCTCGTTTAGCATCCCTGTGCTTGCATAGTCAGGCGACACATATCTGGAGATCATATGGCATCGTATAATAAGACGCAAGTGTAAAAAAGAAGGAAAAAAGGAGGGAGACTTGTGAAGTTACCAACCCGAATGTGCCCATTACTCGTGTGGTTACGTAGCTTTTCTCGGGTCCTAACAACTTGGCAAGTCCAAAATCGGATACTTTCGCATTCCATTTTCTATCCAGAAGAATGTTGCTTGATTTAACATCACGGTGGACAACTTTTGGTTCCAATCCTTCATGTAAATACGCCAGTCTAATGCAGATAAATAAGTTAGGATAACAAACATTTCATACACACTCATAACTGTTACTAATTTATCTACGTTTACAAACAATTATCTACTCTTTTTTTATAAAAAGAAAATTTGTAAGAACTTCCTGTAAGTTAAAGAAATTGCATGTCTTAAATGCACGATAGAAAGAAAAAAGGAAGACAGATTACATACCCTTTAGCAGTCCCAACTGCAATCTTCATTCGGATGTCCCATGTTAAAGGGCTGATAGGTCCAACATCCCCATGCAACCATTGTTCCAAATTTCCATTGTCAACATACTCATACACCAGCAGCCTGAATGACAATGAGATGTCAGCCACAGTATGTATATTAGTACCTAATATTAGTTTCACAATTACTTGAGTTTTTTCTTGATGCCACTTGTTTAGCCATTACATAGAGCATTCAACCAATACTTTTCCTTAAATATGCCTATCGATCTTTAAACGTTACAGAATTTGCAATGGTTTAAATCGTTAAAGATTCAAATTGACTAATAATCTTGTTCACAAATCATTGTGCCAAAACCATAAACAGCAATCATTTTTTTAACCCAAGAAGTAGAGTAGATAAATATGAAGCCATAGCTACCTCTTAGCACCATCTGCGCAAAATCCAATTAGACCAACTAGATTTTTATGCCTTACTTTTCCGATGGCTTCAACCTCCACCTTGAATTCCTTCTCTGCCTGACCCCTACAAAATGTGAGATTATGAGGTTAAGCAGCTGCACATGATGCATCATTTCACTCATATTAGTTTCAAGTATGCCATGATATGGGATATAACACATAAGCTTTATTTCATAGAATTGATAGTAGAATTCGATCAATCGTAATTCATTTATGGTATGACACCAAACAAAATATGCAACAATAGCCTCAACTCTATTTCAGTGTACGCTTGCAAAACAATTATAAAAGAAATTTTTTTGCACATTGAGTAAACGCATCATCTACATCTAAAGCCACCTCAAGCCCCACTTAACTATAGTTATTTGCTGCAAATGAAGACTATAAAATAAGACCACAACAAGTAGCAAACATTTTAAAATAAGAGATTAAACATATATACAACACTCTGTCTCCTAACTCCGAGACTTGTTATATAATATTCCTTTTCTTGCTGGAACCACTACCACATTTATCAAGCAAGATGCACTATCTTTACACCAACGACCATGTGACCCAATCTCTAATTTATTCGAGGCAACCAACTCCGATGTAGATTGTGCTCAGATCCATTTTCCAAAGAGATGAACAACTATGAAAAAGAAATAAGGGGAAAATAACAAGAAACAGGGACCAAAACGAAATATTACCCTCCAATAGCTATGTCAAAGACATTAAAAAAAAAAAGATTTTGGTCATTTGTAAAAATCTTAAAATTTAGAGAAATCTTTAAACTTAATAGAAAAGAGAGAAACAATATATTTCACTAATAAAAACATTGAAATAGGACGGAAACAAGATTTTAATAGATATATTGAATATTTTATTAATATAGTTGATATTAGAATTGCTAAAATATAGTAGTTGTTGAAGATGAATGTAATTTTTTTTAAAATTTTGATTTTTTATGCTCTATTATAGAAATGTAATTTTTTAAATTTTTTTTATTTTTTATGCTCTATTATATTAGAGCATAGATGTTGAAGATGCTTTAAATTAAATGGTTAGTTTTTCTAACCTTTATTCCTGACTTCTTTCTGTATATTTTATGCCAGAGTTCAAGTCTAACCAAATAAGAAGTGTAGGAAGGGAATTTGACCAATTATCATTTTAATTAGTTTTAATTCAATGGTTCAGATAAATAACCTATGAATTAGCTTAAAAGGGAATTTTTAATGGATTGTCTATCAAGATTGACCTAAGGGTGTAGATCCCTTCTTACCTTTCTCACCGTATTTTTATATTTCCTGCAATAATTACTATTTTTACCAGAACGAACTCAACAAACTCATGAATTAAAAGTCTCATCTTTGGCTCATACTCATCTCCAAAAAAAAGTATGTTCCCATTCAAATTCAACCGACATAATTTTATTTTGGATAACATTTTCTTAGGAATAAGAGGGTATTTCTTCATGGAGAGGATCATGACAAATTTAGAATTTCTTTAATTCATTTCATGGAAGGACCAATATGCTATGGGTGAAAAGCTACTCTCATTGAAACATTAATCGGCTCCCAAACCAATAAATAGTTGTCATTTTTATATAATTAAATACTCTCAATTTTTTTCTTTTTTAAATATTCTTTTTGTTCTTTTCGAAAAGAAGAGGAAGAACAAGTTGAAACTTGCAGAATATTAAAGGGGAAATAAGATAATGTTCGCTTTCAAACTTTGTATATAAACTGAGTTGAATTTTCAGCCAAAAATGAATGGAATCTCACTTTTGAAATAATATCAGTGTGCAAAAATTAAAAATCAAGGTTATTGGTCATGATCTGTACATAATTCATCCAAAAGATCAACCCTTTTCTTTTGAAAAAGAGGAATCACAAAGTAAACATTTGCTTTATTTTTCTAAAATAATTACTCATATTTAGTATTTCTAAACCATTTTATCTTAATTTTTCCTATAATTAAAACACTTTTCATGTAAAAATACAAAAACAAAAACACTACATTTGGGGAAGAACAAATCAACAATTTGATGAAAATTGATGACTACAATTTATATTTGAACAATTTGATGAAAATTGAAAAGGCAATTGCAATTTGCAAGCAGCAACGAGTATCAATTTCAGATCTGAAAACTCAGATCGATTCCTCCAATAAATGCAATTAAAATCTCGACACCATTAATGAAAATTTAAGGAGGATTGTATGCAGATAATACTAGCATATAATTCAAATTTGCATTGAAATTGGAATGAAAACTAACTTGTTGTTGAGCAGATTCTTCACAGCCACCACAGAGCCATCCCGTAGAACACTTCGATACACAATCCCATACCCTCCTTCTCCGATCACATTCTCCTCTGCGAAATTATTGGTCGCAATTTCAATCTCGTTCAAACTGTACCACTTTCCCCACCCTAAATTACTCAAACCCTCAGCCGACACCGACGATGAAGCACCATCGCTCCGGCTAGTACCGGATTCGTTACTACCGGAATTCGTATAATTCGTATTCCCTAATTTACCTTCGACGACTTTGATTATCGGTTTAATCTCTTCCTTCTCGTCCTCCTCCTTCTCGAACACGCTAATTTTGGACGCTTTCTTCTCAACCGATTCCACACCAATCGCCGACGAGACCAACGGCAACAGTCCAGAGCTGTGCTTCACGCGCATCCTACGACGTCGCTTGGAGTTCAAACTCCGACGGATGCAGAGGAAGATGACGAGGAGAACCACCGTCACGACTACGACGGTGACGGCGATGATGACGTAGAGCTTTTGCCCTAGGATCGGTGTTTTGGACGTGAGGCTGACACCGGCGGCGGTGGAGGATGTGTTACCGGAAACCGCCATTGTTGAATTGAATCCAGTGATCTTTGCAGAAAGATCTGTGTCTCAGAGCATTGTTGTGAAAGAGAAGAGAAGAAGAGAGAGCATTCAAACGGACATAATGATGGCGGAGAGAGTGGAGGAGAAAAAGAAAAGAAAATATTTGGGGTTTGGTTTATGGGGATTATTACGGTATTGCCACTGGATCACAAATCTTCAAAAGAAATTTTATTGACCATGTGAAATGACAAAAATGCCACTGGCGTCGGTGTGTGTGGTACAAGGTCAAACTTCCAAAAAGAATAACCAAATTGACAAGAAGCAATATTATACAGAGAGAGCAGGTTACAGATTTGGTTTTTGGGTTTTATTGATTTTGGTCCTTATAATTAATTTATTACAAAAGAACTTTTTCTATTAATGATTGTTAATTTTAGAGTAAATTATATATTTGGTCCCTAAAGTATGTCACTTATTACATGACAATTGTTTAGGTATGTATATTTTCTTATGGATTTGGCCTATTATGACACTAACGGACGTCTATAAATCCGTTAAGTATTAAGACAAAATGACCACTATACCACTTTATTCTATTTTAGCATTTTTTTAATTAATTTAAAGTAAATAATTGATTTGGTCCGTAGAGTACGAAGAACATGAAGAACATCTTAATGAAAACTCTAGAATCTAAACCAACGCTAAGAACTAAATCAAATAAACCTAAATTGAACTCTAAGATAAGAAATCTGATTCAGATCCCAATAAAAAAGAAAACAAAAATTGTAATAACCCAAAAGTTTATTGGGCTAAGAGGGTAAGAAAGAATGCAACTGGGCTTCGGCCCATCCTATATAAAGAAGTGAGAGTAAACTCTAATTTTGGTACTTGTGGTTTACTAAAATCTTTGAAAGGGGGACCTATGCTTTGGAAACTCTGAAACTCGTCCTCGTGGTTTTTACTTTACTTTGAAAATGGTCCTTCATCACTAACTCTATTAACTTTATCAGTTAGTGTCAGGGGCATTTTTGTCCATTTATCTTTCTAAATCATCAACCCATAAAACAGATTTCGTATATCCTGCAGGCCTGCTCTATCGTAACCATGTTTATGCAAAAATCATTCCATTGTCTAATCCATTCAAAAAACTTGTGTTTCCCTCATTCAAATCAGAATCGCAAACCTAGTCTACATGTCAATCCAATTCGGGTAGAAATTTGGGAAAAATTGAGTAGAAGTTGTAATTGCAATTTTGTTAGCCGTAATCAAGAGGCTTTCTGGGTTTTGAGAGTTGAATTGCTATTTTGCACTCTCGATCAAACCATATAGGATTGATTTGCGATTTTCAAGCTGGAATTGGGATTTTGCAATGTGAAGGACCGTCTTCAACAATCTGCTTCAATAATCTGCTTCCACAATTGAAGGGTCTTTGATCGACATTCTCCAATTGCAATCGAATGGATCTTTTGTCCATAACTTCCCCAATCGATTTTTGATACAGTTTCCAGGGTTTTTTTTATCGCATGGTTTCGTTTCATCCACAAAGTTGGGCAAAGGGTTTGGAAAGGGAAACCACAATCCTTGCAATCTAAATCAATAGAGGAGCAAAACTCAATTCGATTTTGATTGATTTTGGATCTGCAAATCGCAAATTGTATCTCTGTGGGTAACAAGAAATTAAGGACAAAGGCCAGCAAACGACTTAATTGAAGAAGTTGAAGAGGAAGGGGAACTGGATCTAAATAAAAGCAAGGAAATTATAGATGGCGAAGAAGGGAAAACAATTAACTCTCGATTTAACCTGTTCTTTCAATATTTATCCTCAACTCTACACCCTTCTGGCACATAAACCACAACCAAATCAGGAGACCCTACACCATTAAGACACCAAAGTTCAGAACTGAAGAAGAGATGTAGTTGCTGCTATTGTTACCACTGGAATTAAAATTGTTGTTATGGCTACAGGAGACTGAAGAAGACAAAGAGGAGACATCGACCCTCTGCTTCTGCCACCTTCTCACCTCCGATGGTGCAATATGGCTCTGATTTGGCGAAGTAATTGGTGTCGTGGCTGAGATGATCTAAGCAGTGAAGTTGAGGGTTACCGAAAGCCTCGATTTGTTGAATCTATTGATAGTAAAAGGGGTTGGCAGATCGATATGTTGTGTTTCGATGCTTGCATTAAGAAATTCATCAGAAACCCCAGTTGCAGACAACTTCAATCTGCAAAAATTAAGTGAATCGTTAGAAGATAAGGATGAAATGGCATCGCATAAAGTTCCATGAAACCTTGAATAGATAGAAATTGCAGTTTAAGAAGCTCAAACCCACCTTCAAAACACCATGAACGTTGAATTTTACAGCAAAAAGGGAAGTTAATGAAGGTGGGTGAAATAGCAGTAGACATATACGAAGGAATCTTAGGGGGTGTTTGGGTGATCGATTAAATCTGTTTAACTGGTTCAAAGAAAAAGAAACTTAAATGGACAAAAATACCCCTGATACTAACTGACAGAGTTAACAGAGTTAGTGATGATGGACCATTTTCATAGCAAAGTAAAAACCACGAGGACGTGTTTTAGAGTTTCTAAAGCATAGGTCCCACTTTCAAATATTTTAGTAAACCACATGGACCAAAACTAGAGTTTACTCAAGAAGTGATGACGCTGTGTTTTTCCCATTTAGGGTAAAATTCTGTGGAGCAAGTAGGTGTGTATGTCGTATCAGTGCAAGAAGGGAAATAGAGAAGCATTCAGAATTTGCAGTGAAGATCTCATCCTGGTAAGAATTCTCAACTATAATGGTTAGTTATTGTAAATTTGATTGTTTGTGTAACGCCCCGTTTTTCCGTTTTTCACTTTGATAGCGTTTAGTAATGGTTAAGTTAATTTGCGGGTCTTTTATGATTAATTGTGGAGACTTCGAGGGCTATTTAGTATCTTTAGAAACCAGATAATTAGGGTTCAAAGTCCCACTTTTCCCTTCATTTGTTCAAAAACGTTTTTAGAGAGCAAAGGGAGAAATTCGGATTTTCGTCAGGATTGCGCAGCCGTGGGATATCGGCTCGTTCTCCCTCGTAAACCGTCGGATCGTCGTGAAATTTGGACAGTGGATTTACGACTCATTGTTCTTCAATCTGACCAGAGGGATCGAGCATCGAAGACTCCAGTAAGGAGCAGCAACCAGCCGAAGTCGACTGTTTTTCCAGGAGTCGAATTTTAGT
>LUCG01054465.1:1043-18540 GCA_001633085.1 Carthamus tinctorius | reverse complement strand
GGGAAAACCTCAAACAAAGGAAAACCGAGGAACATCCTCGTAGCCCTCCATCTAGCCATATCACTTGTGCATACGGGTAATTTGAGTTCTTTTTGGGTTTTTATGCACCTATGTATATGCACATATGCATATTTCAAAATTACCCGTATGCACAAGTGCATACGGACCAAATGGAGGGCTATGAGGGTGTTCCTTGGTTTTCCGTTTACTTAAGGTCTTCCCTTGAACCTGGCCCTATATATATAATTAGAGGTAGGTTTAGAGAAAACCTCAAAAAATGGAAAAAACAGAGGACGTAGCCCATCATCTGGACGGTATGCACTTGCGCATACAAGTAAATTAAGTTGTTTTTTGGTTTTTATGCACGTGTGCATCATGCACATGTGCATATGCGTGTGTTCCTCAGTTTTCCATATTTTGAGGTTTCCTCTGCACATGAACCTATTTAATATGTATATATTCATGATATGATGAATTTCATGAATAATGAAAATGCATGATATTCATGAATATCTAGGTATATTCATCATGAATAACTCATGAATAGTCCCCTACATACATACGTATATGTGTATGCATATATATCCAGAGTCACAGAGCTAAAGCAACCCAAACACACTAAGGAAATGATTCTAAGCCCAGTATAACAGGACTTAAAGACATAATACAATTATCTCCTTAAAACAAAGAATCCAATTTATATTGGAAAAACTTGTTCTCAACTTTAACAGTAAGAATTTATTGGAAAACAAGATGGTCAAGTGGCCTCCATGTTAAATATGCATGTTTAAGTTAGACAGATTTGAACCTTTCACAACAGGCTACTACTTCTTGTGAAAATTTCAGTGTATTATATTCACCACAAGCCTTTCTTTTGGTTATTTACAAATATAATTATACATCACTGTGAAAATTTCAGTGTATTATATTCACCGCAAACCTTTCTTTTGGTTATTTACAAATATAATTATACATCACTACTAAACATTGAGGAAAAACCAATATAATTAAATCAAATGTTATCTAAGAAATTCTCCAAACTCCTAGGGAAACCATCTTTAGGCTGCAGTATAACACTTGTTCAAACCCCTACTTTTATGCTCTTTCATTTCACTCATGACAGTGCCCTATGTAGGTTTTCTATCATCCAACTGATTTTTCCCAATTAATCACAAAAACATTCAATAGATAAAGTAATAGGTTGTGAAACTCGATTCGCTCACCAGTTTGTTTACATGCCATCTTTAAACTGGAGACTATAGAAATTGGCTTAAATTATTTACTGCAGCAATGATGTCATGTCTGCAAAGTGTGAGATACTGCAGTGCGCTCCAATTACAGTATGTAAGGAGTTACAATCTCAAAGGGACTGTTGTCATGAAGCTGAAGATTATTACTCAGATTCATTGGATTTAGACACAAATTTGCATTCAGCATGTTGGTTCTTGAGGACATCTAGGGGCTGTTTGTTTTTTAAAAGATATCTCTTAAAACCTCTTAAGTCTGAAAATTAAGAGGCTTGCAGACTTAAGACTGTTTGTTTTATTTTTAAGAAAAGGTCTGAAAACCTCTTACCATCCTCTGAAATTTTAAGAGGTGCACCATCCACCTCTTATTTTGTAGATGTGAAATTAGACTTCAGACCTCTTAGAAAACAAACAACACCCAAGAGTCAAGTGAGATGTCGTAATCTAAGCACAAGGGGTTTTGTTTGAAGCTGTAGAGAGCATGCAAAGACAGATGTAGGATTTTGCTCAATTAGATAACCATCCCATGAAAGACTTGTTCATCAAATGGACCTTTGAGAAAGGTATTGTTTACATCGTTTTGATGCACATCCCAGTGAAATGGGACAACAAGAGTAAGAACGATGTGAATGGTTGTTTGTTTAATGATCGGTCTTCCGAATTATACTTGACGGAGAATATCCACTTGCTTGAGACTGTTTTCATATGAGAAGAGCATGATACTCTTCATATGTAGCTTAGCTTGTTTCCATTTAGGAGAGGATAAATAGAAAAAAGGAGCACATTGGCAGGGGCCCAAATGAAGTGACTTATTTAAAAAGGTCTTTTTCTTGTAGCATAGTTTCAGGAAAAATTACGTGTAGATAGAAGCAGCGGGATTTCTTAGGATTGAAGCCATGTGGGTTTTGAGGGTAAATATGCCTTGTTTGGTATGGGTAATCATAGGATTAGAGGAAAGCATAGGCTTGGGAGAACACAAATATGCTTCTGTTGTGCTCTTTGAGTTGGCTACATGACAAGCATCACAAAAGAAATGACTTGGATTTAAAAAAAAAAACATTCTCATTACTCAACATGTGTTCCATCATAGAAGGATTTGGATGACCAAACTTATATGCCATAGAGCAGATTTAGGAATTGGAACACTTTTTGCAAACAAATAACGAAAAGGGAAGCTTGGAATGGTTGATTTAGCACAAGGGCTATTGTGGTGGGAACTTGATTTAGCTGAATTTGATAGAGACCATTGTGAGAATAAGTGGAACCCTCGGATAAATCTCCAAAAGAGCCCTTGAGGAGAAAGAGGAGATTCTAACATATATACAAAAGAAATGATCCAAGTTTAGCTGATGTGGGACTCCAACAACCATCATCACATTGCATCCCCAAAGTACCTCCTTTGAATTAGGTCCTTCACTATGTAACAGTCATTATGAAACAACAAATGTAGGATTTTCTTCTGTTAGTTGGGGAATAGATGACAAACTTTTGGTAATCCAGATTTACAGTTAGAGGAGAACGACCTTACATAACCATTTCTTGATTGGAGTGTTTCCCTTTATTCTAAGAATCTGTCATCCTGAAGGATAAAAATCTAGAACAAACTATAATATGGTGCTACCATGCACCTTTGTATCACCTAAGTTTCTCACTTCGAGTTAAGCAAACATAAACTATAACACGGGGATCTCCATTCTCATTAAAAGAAACTCATAATTTATAACAGAATTATTAAAAAAAACTGTCTTACTTGGTAATTGTTCCGTCAACATCTGAGATCACAATGCGAGTATCCCACCTCCACAAATAAATTCTGGCATCCACCTGAGATGTATCATGTATGTAAGCTACATAATAAAAAACACACACAAACCATAAACAAACAACATATATTGCACAATGACGAAAAAACTGCATAAAACCTTTTGAGCCCCTAAAACCGACGTTGAAAACGTGAAGATCACTGTATTTTTCCCTTCTGCTAGATTCAACGAAGCTAGCTGCTCGGCTGTTGGAGCAAGTGCCCTTGTATGCATCTTATTTGATTTTGGTGAAGATGCTTCTTTATCCCCATCTGTCTCCGCTGCAGTTTCGACATCGGAATCCTTTTTACTGTTTTGTTCTTTCTGAGAAGCGTTTTTACTTCCCAACCTTCTAAACGGCCACAAATTCCAGCTTCCACCAGCACCATCACCGGTAGAACCATCTACAAAATGATTTTCTCAAAACATCAGCATAATCTGATGCTTCACACCATCCCAAAGAAAATTCCCATAGTTGAACATGAGGTCAACATAAGTAATTGTTATATCTATATATGAATGTTTAAATATATTCTTGGTAACTACATTAAGAGGGAGGTTCCGGGGAAAACCCCCAAAATATTGAAAAACTAAGGAACACCCTAGTAACTGTTCATTTGAATGCACATGTGCATACTAGACAAATTGCTTACAAACTACGTCTATGCACATATGCTTATCGTCAAGGGTGTTCCACAGTTTTTCATTTTGTTGTGGTTTTCCTCTAAACCAGACCCACTACATTAATCTTTATAAGTAGTATGCTATACTACGAAAACTGTTGTTGTTCGATTGGTAACAAAGTCCATTTTGAAATAGAAAATTGGCCTGTTTTCATGGTTTATTTGCTTGATCTACAAATAGAATGCAAGAAATTTTCTTACCGCTTGCAATGCTACCATCTTTAAGATCCTTTGACAAGCTATCTGCAATCTGTGAATCAGATAAACGGAGTTCTTTCTCCGAGTTTGACTTTTTAATATCCTCCTTGACTAAATCCCAGTTTGATCGAAATCTTGCAGCAGGAGAATAGAACTCTGAATCCTCATTATGTGAATTGGAATCATCGAACGGAGTCCACAAGTTGGGCAATGATTTTACCTGCCGACCAATACCCTTTTCTGCAACTTCGCAATTCCTAGGAATATCAACATGACTCGGAGACCTTCTGATATTCCCCGTCTGCCCTTCAATGTCGACTTTCAAACGTTCTTGACGGGTTCTCACCGGAAGCGGAGGTGGATACGGACCATGCTTCAGAGTCAATGACTCACGGCAGGTCCCATCGACTTCTGAGGTAGATACTGACAGAGTTATTTGCTCTTTGGTGTTGATGCTCGGTTTTGAATTATCAAGATCGCTGAAGATTAACTGTTCTTCCACAAAACTTTCGGGTACTTGCTTGATCAAAAGAGAATCACCAAACACATCTTGAAATTCACCGTTTGGCTCCAAAGGCACTCTGATTTCATTTGTTTCGTCCAGTTGCATTGTGGGCTTATCGTCTTCATCCAGACAAATGGAACTGCACGAAACAACTTCTATGGATGCCTCTCCTTGTTGAGTAGCTGCAACTTCCGTACAGATTTTCTCCGCAATCTTTAACGGCTCTTCGGATGTTATTATTCCCACTTCTGCCTCATTACAATCATCCAACTGAGTTATTGAATTTTCCACTTCTGCCTCCTTGTTAACAACACAAGTTTCATCATCAACCCCAGACGTTTCCATCTTATTTACAAAGTGTTGTTCGTGCAAAACCAAACTGCCGTCCAATCTTCCGCCAATACTTTCACCGCCATTATCCTCGATGGGTTCTTTACGATCGTTCGTATTATTCCTTGACGAAAGATTGGTCGACCATTTCATCTCTAAGAGATCGGCCGCAATCTCAGCATGCTCTCTATTCGAATCATTCTCTTCCTTTGACAAACTATGCTCTTGCATAGACCTCCTCCCTAAAACAAACCCCAAAATCCTAGACCGTTTCGAGTTAGTCATCGTTAAAACCTTACCATTACTCACATCACCAACGGAATCACACTGATCATAATCATAATTCATACTCTTGGACTTAGCCGGGGGGGCCTTACCATGGCCTTTTCCATCAATATCCTCACATGAAGGCGAATGCAAGGAAACCGCATCCACTACTTCTTCGGAATCAACCTCCCTGAGAAAATAAGCCTCCCCTCTCGGATCCAAATACATATGGAAATCGGCATCAACCCCATTAACATTAATGTCAACAACTCTCTCTTTTGCCTTCAAAACCCCTTGAAACTTCCCAAACTTAATATACCAAGGGGATGATTTCAAACTACCATCTTGTTGTTGTACAACAACAATATCAACAGCACCACCAAATGGATGAAAGGGGCCTGATACAGTATAAACCCCTTGAGTGATATAGCTACCTAGCCTCCCTACAGCATACATCCTTCACACACACACAACCAAAATCACATCACCAATTTGAACAGATTTTTGAAGAAATCCTGTAAGCAGTTTGATAGGGGAACCCCCAACTGCATAAAGATCAAATCTTTGAAATACCCAATTGATATCCCACACGAAATGTGAAGCTGATCCTAAAGTCTTAGACGTTTCAATAAAAATTCAGAAAAGCGCCTCTAACGAACTGTAATTACAATCAAAAGATGGAAGCTTGACTACGAAATTTTAGATACAAGTAGAACAACAGAAACGAATTTATTTGAATAAATAAATGAAATAAAGATGAAGCAAACATCAAATGGTTTGAATTATGACCCAGTTGGCAAATGGGGAAAAGGCATATTCTTTTTTTCTTTCTTTTTTCTTTCAGATGATTCGATTGTACCACAAACCCATGACGGATTGATGATGATGTTTATCGGCACAGTTGCAGAAAATGACAGCCCTCCCCTTCACATCCCTTGATTCTTGTATCATCTTCTTCTTCTTTCAGATTCCAGAAATCGTTGGAACAGATAATGGAGATGGGGAAAGAAAACCCAGTTGGGGGATGAAAACCCAGTTGGGGTTCGTGTTAAAAGAGATAGAAAGAAGATCGAAGGCGTATGCGTTATTTTTTTGCAATTCGGGTTCTGTTTGGATTCTTTTTCTTTGAAAATGATGACGATGAATCATAGAAAACAGAGCATATCGTAGTTAATGATGGAGGTTCGAGTTAGGTGGGTGTGAGACCGGGTGTTTGGGGCATAATGGTCAATTCTCATGTTTATTTAATTTTCTGAATAGGGGTGTATGGGTTTGAAAATATAAAATTAAGAGTAAATTTATATTTTTGGTATTCATATGATATAATTTTAGTTTGTAGTTACTTTTGGTTTTGGTTAATCAATCTAACTAACAACGTTTACCACCTCCAAACGTATGAGAAAACCATCAAAATCTAAAAAAAAACCAACTTTTAAATAGTGGATTTTGAACCAAAAATATGAAAGAGCATTGAAAGTAATAATGTTTAAAGAAACAAAGTCTCGACATTGAAAATCTTCTAGCGTCGGTGCATGTTTGCAACTATTTTGTTCTTTGTTCTTTTGGTCTCTAGTTTGGCTTTGACTTCTTCCTTCACGACTTGCACGTCTTTTTCCAGGTATTCCGTTGTAGTAATTTTTCCTAAAAATCGTGATAATTTCAACAATAGACCAAGTGCTTGGAGATGGAAGTGTGGACCAATGAGAAGGGAATAACCTATTGCCATGTGGGTTGGGCTATTGTAGGCAAATTCGATTTGTGGTAGGGAAAGATCCCATTGCTTGGGTTTCACCACATACACTTCTAAAGCATATCTTCCAATGTTCAATTTGTCACTATGGTTTAGCCATCTGATTGAGGATGAGTGTTACTACTATTGTTAAATGTGGTTCCAAACATTCTCCACAAAGTGATCCAAAAATGGATCAAGAACTTTGTGTCATGTTTAGAGGTGATGGTCATGGAAACTTTATCTAGACGAATTATCTCCTTAAAGAATAGTTTGAAAATATTGTTTTGATCGACGATTTTCTTGCAAGCTAAGCAGTGAGTAGTCTCTGAGAAATGGTCAACAAGCTAAGCAGGAATTTAGCCCTCTTTGTGTGCGGGGAAGTCGTAGGACGAAATCTATGGACAAGTCTTGCCAAATATCATCGAGAACCGGTAGTGGTAAGTAGAAGTCGAGGTATTTAGCAACTTCACATGTCTAGCATTTTCTAACTCATTGTCCCTACATCCTGTTTCAAGGGTGGCCAAATAGCCAATGGCACCTCTCGATGACACTAGCAACGGTTCTTTATCAGCCAATATGTCCGCTAAATCCTCTTCCATGTAGATCTCTAGTAAGCTTTCCTAAAGAGAGGATTTAGGTATGCATAGTTGGTTGCATTTTAAATAGGTATCCATGTTGAACATAGTAGCCGTATGTGAGTGTGCCTCTTATACATTTAGGACAAGTTTCCTTGAAGTCGTCATCTTCTCCATATTGTTCTTGTGGAACCTTAAACCCTTCAATTGTGATCATTAAGGTTGCTATCGGTTGCCCAATTAAGAATTATTGATTTATGTTCGGTGACAAATAAAAAAATTTATAAGTAGTTTACCCATCGTGCATGTATTTTGCTCACCGTCTTTTTTGGTTATTGATGAACTTTAGAGCTTGGTGATCGACAAGAGTACAAATGTTTTTGCACTAGGTAGTGTTTCTGTTGCTTCAAGGCTAAAAAACTAGAGGTGACAATGGACCAGGTTGGTTGGATTGAAGTTCAACTCATTTATTTAACAGGTTGAAAATCTCAACCCAAACCAACCTTTTAATTATATAGGTTTAGATTTTTCTCAACCCAACCTATTACCTAAATGGGATTATATGGGTTTAATTTTTTCTCAACCCAACCTATTACCTAAATGGGTTGACAGTGAGTTGACCTGTTTATGGTTTTCTTGATCCGAAAAAAAGGGTAGATGCCACCCTCTTAGGCGGCCCCACCGCATCGGTCCCCCGATCATCATGGCGGACATAAATCAACACATGTATCTCATTGGCGGAGATGTGGTGGCCATGAGTTGAACCTAGGACTTCACACATATAGATTGCATTCGCACCTCTACCGTTAGAACAGATCATATACGGTCATTCAACCTGTTAAGTAAATGGGTTGATTTGGGTTGATCCATTTAATGTTAAAATTTTAATTCACTTCATATTTGAATTTTGACGTAAATATAATTAACATTAAACTAGATATTATAATTAAATAATATATTTAATCAAAAACAAAACAAAATAATATAATATTTTAGATAAAAAGATAAAAACAAATAAAAGAGAGAGAAATCAATGGTAAGAGCCAACAACGACGATGGTGAGACGAAGAGTGGAAGGGGGGGTCCTACTGTGTTTGCATGGCGTTTGAATGATATAATATTTGAGAACGGTAAAATAGATTTAGATATCTTTTTTACATAAAACCTTCATAGTCAACTTATAGGTTTTTCGAGTTAAAAGAATGTAAGTTACCAATATTTAAAAATTTAAAGGTATATTTTATTGAAAAAAATATTTAGGGACTTAGGGGTCTTTTACTCAAACACTTACCCCGATAAGCGCTTACAGGTACAATTGAACACTATCACCTACCAATTGGACAATATTTTAGTATCTTAAAACGGTATTGTATGAAACAATTTACCCAGTAAGCATTTATCGGTAAGATTTGTAAATTTCACTTACCGAGTAAGACTCTCTGTTCATACCATTGCTCTTACCTGGTAAGATTCTAATCATTGTCATGTTCATCTCGTAAGTTAAATTGAGCTGATAAACACTACCGAGTAAGCGTCATTAAACGACACCTTAATCGTTCAAATTGAAAAATGTTTAATGTTTTTTTTTTCATTCTAATAAGATCGTTCAAAGGCTTAATCATTCATAATTGAGAAAATTTAATGTTTTCTTAAAAATAGTTTAAGAACTTTTTTGAATAAAATATTTTAATAACTCAATTGTTTAAATTGAATAGCTTGTTGGGTTTTTCTAAACTTTTTCCTAGTTTTACTATTAGACCATCTCCAATCTATCATTAAAAACACTAAAAATACAAAAATGGTAATGTTTTCATCTCCAACCCAACATTATAATATAAAAAAACTAGAGGCCAAAATGATACCCCTCTATATTTAAATCAATAAAGTAGGCCTCTAAAAATATAAACTATTATAATATTAAGTTTTTATAATTGAATATATATATTTATTGACTAAAAGTTTAATATATTAATATGTTTATTGTTATTATAATATAAAGGGTTAAGTACATAGGGTGTATCGAACTTGTCACGTTTTATTATTGTATGTACCAAACTTTAAAAATTACTAATTAATGCACTGAACTTGCTAGAATTGTCATTATGTGTATCCAACTTTAAAAATTACTAATTAATGTTTACAAATCAAATAGTTCCAAAGTCATTTGCCGAAAAAATAATATGGGTGAGATGACGAAACTTTCTTCAAATTAATGGATTGGGCTAAAACTATAGGCCCAAGTTTTTTAAGCCCTTGCAAAAAAAATTTTTTTCTAATGATGTAACGATTTATATTTTTGAGTTATTCAAATTTCATCATAACAATTTGTCCTTTCACAAATATAAAACTTCTATGCTACTAAGGTCATTGGTATATGGCGTGCAATGGTTAGTCATATAAATTAAAAATCCCGTTATACTAATTAGGATGGTTGTTGGCATTATAACACATGAATCTTATCGTCGTGCATGTCAATTTTTGTAATCTTATGATTACAGATTATAGTATTCGTAACTTGGTAACTTAAGGGTTGTTTGGTTTAATGTAATGGTTTTAAGGGATTTAGGTTTTGTAGAAGAATTTGGAATTAGAAGATGATTTGGAAGGATTTAAAATCTTTGATATATTTTGTTTATAGGATTTAGGATGTATTCAAATTCATTTTCTTATAAATAATTTATAATGCAAATTATAGACAATTATAAGAATAAATATATTGAAAAGGGTTCAAATGAAAAACATAATTTTCTAAGAAAACGTGAGGAGCAATCTCAGCTACTTATCCGGTCAATAAATGCGGCTTTGACCGTGATCCCCCCTTTAATAATCTCTACCCTCCCATGAATCGCGTCAATCCTCCATGATCACGTCCACCGTAACCCAAGATGTGTGGCTGAGATTGCTCCTCGCTTTTTATTAAATTGACATGCTTCTTGTATGAACGTCCCTCTAAATATATTATCTTTCTATTAATTAATTATTACAAGATAAACTATTTTAGCTTAGAAATTTTACGGTTATTTGGTAGGCATGAGATTGATATCTAATTTTAACTTTGAGGTTTACATATTATATACTTGTGTGTCCTATTCTTCTATCATGTACGTATATATTAACTTCTATGTTCCAAGATTACATAACAGCTAAAATATACATTTTTGAAATTAATATAAACTAAATGTATTCTCAAGTAATGGTTAAAAGAATAAATTCATAAGATATTAATGGCGGAAATGTGATCTAATAAGTAGTGAACTTTTGTTATCATTAAAACATTTACATTTATTTTTACACAATGACACCATTAAATAAAACAAACAAAGCATTGTAAAAAAAACCATCAAATAAAAACAAACAAAGCATTGTAAAAAAAACAGTGAAGATATATAAATATGTTGAACAACATCAAAACTCATTGTCAAGATACATATACGTTATTACATATAAGTCATTCTATATAATTCGTCAATCTCGAATTTATTTTCATTTTGACTTTTTACAAACATTTCCTTCACACAATTCATCCAAAACACTAAAAGGAAATTTTGTTATGAATTATAAAAATGTATCATTGTTATTCGCATAGGGGTGGTAAATTTCACATTTTTTAGTTTCGCTTCTTGATTAGGTATCTACTAAATAACTGTTTTGTGTTTCATTTGACAAATCAAGGTTTTAAGAAAATGTAACTATGGTTTTGAATCATGTATAAAACTATATTGGTTTGAATAACTTGTAGTCAATCGTTTAAATTGGTTAAAAGGTGATTTTTTCAAAGTACTTCAGTATGATACCTGGTATTATGTATATATGTTCACACATTTATAAAAAATCTCTATATATCAAATGTTACATGTAACTTTTCAAGGCATATGACAATATTATATGTTAATTAATTGGACATATTTTGGACCCAAAAGGGATATATGAGGGGGATAAAGGTCACTCTCATCCTTCAAAGAAAAGATCCAATAAGACGTGTTGCTTGGAATGTGCTTATACAACATATTTGTAATAACCATGTTTATTTAGCTAATTGAAGTGATTAAGCTTTATCTAGTTTAATAATTGAGCTTTATTTTCAGGCTTTGGGAATAAATAAGTTGGGCTTATGAAGGCCTTGGGCCTAAAAGCCCTATATATAAATACCTATTTTTCTAGGGATTTTTGGTAGAAAGGAATTCATTTGGAAGAATCACCTCTAGGTGTATGTGTGTGGGAATTTGGAGAAAATCAATAGAGAAGAAGAGGAAGAGCTTTGGGAGATTGTTGTGGAAGGAAGTTGCAATTAAGGTATGATCTTCTTCATTCTCTTTCTCCCTAGTTTCTCATTGATTGCTAGATCGATGGATTAATCTAGGGTTAGAGATCATGTTATGGAATGTTTATGAGTATTGATCATCATTTTTCTATGGGGTTTTGATTGTAATTGGGGAATGGATTTGTAATTCTTCATTTCCCCTTGAAAGCTTCAATCACCATTAATGTTGATTTGGATGAGCTTCAACCCCCCTAAGAGAACCCTTGATCTTGAATGAATTATAAGTAGAAGGTTGGTTCTTAAAGCAATAGATGTATATGAGTTCAAGTTTGGATGATGTAACAATAGATTGGATGGATTTTGGGGGTATAGTATACTGAATTTCGAATGCAGGTTCGGAGCTCCAATAGCTTCGGCGGGTTGTCCGCGGGTAGTGGCCGAGGTGACAGCCGCGGGTTCTCCTGCGCAGGTTATCCGCAGGTTACCCGCCGTTTACACTGGAGTCGTTTTTGAGTTTTGCGTTTTGGCCGATTTTGAGCTGGGTTTCGACTTAAACCTTGTCTCTAGGGCCTTTAATGGAGTCATTTTAGAGTGTTTAACTCGATTTGGGATCATGGTATAGGTGATCGTGAAGTCAAAGGCGTAAAGTAGAGTGAGGATTCCAAGGGATTTCATTCCAGGTGAGTCTTTCTTACTAAAATAACCTTTTAAGGGTGTCGTGTGCACCCCAAGGTATGAAGATTGCATTCACTTCTTTCACTTGATTGATGAGTTATGCATGATTATGATTATATGCTTATGTCCTTATAATTCGGATTATATGCATGTGAACGTATGAGACTAGTTGGTAATCGATCCATTGAGAGGTTCGATTATACATCGAATAACCTCTAGTGTTGGGAGGTATGTGCCCAAAGAGTTGTCGCGGTATAGGCGACGGTATGTGTTATGTTTATGATGTGGTTGATGATGACTACTTATGTTATTGCTGAAAAGTGTTTAGATAAACTATTTTTGCTAAAGTCCAAAAGAGGGTTCTCACTAGACCATCGGTCTAACCCTCAATGTTTTTTCTCTCTAAAAAAACTTTTTAGACAGGATGGATTGAGGCATGGTTGACAAGGTAAAGGACATGCTTGAGGCATATTGGATTAGAGACATGAAGTTTTAGTTAATGTTTCGTTCAATGACATTATCTTATTCTTTTAGCTAGATCCTCAGTTGTGTAAAAGCGAGTATCTCTGTCGAACGCTTTAGACATGTTTTAGCTTCCGTTGTTATGTTTGAGATTGCATGTTGAGGGCCTTGAGCCGAGTTTTACTTAGTTAAAATTCATGCCTTTTATGTTGAGAGTTTTGGGTCTTTACAATATTTCATAATAATATTAATCAAATAGTTTAAAATCAATCTTTATGAGCTGAATTGAAAATAATAATTCTTTTATACCTAATTTCATTACCGTCAATATCCATTTTAAAGTAGATTCACCGTGCAACACACGGTGAAGAATACTAGTTAGATATGAGTGTATTTAGTAGAGATGCTTTTAGCCTACACTTATAAAGCATAATGATGATTAGATAAGTAGTGTCAGGACTATAGGAGCACATCCTTGTGGTTTATGTGTGTTTTAACACTCCGAGCCCCTATTTTGAAATATCTATGGATTATATCATTATGGTTTGCATTGTATTTTTTGAACGGCAGATTACACACACACACGCCCCCAACTAACTTACTCCTAAAATCTACTTCTAAATCTACACCATTGTCCACTACGGGACTCGAACCCACAATCATACGGGAGGGGGACACCTTATAAACACTCCAAATGTCGCTAGGCTACAAGCCCATTGGCATGATTTGCATTTTATAATGCACTAGGTCTCGGTCACTAACTCTCTAGAAATATTTCTGTTAACTTAGTTAGTTCAGAAGGGTATTTTAGTCATTTAATTTATTTTTTATTTTTCTATTAAAATTACAGGGACCAGTAATGTAATTTACTCTATCATATATATATATATATACACACACACACACACACATAACCACGTCTCCTTTCAAAAACCCAGACGCCTGAACTTTGCCCCTGCTCTCCATGACCACCACATTCTCCCTTCCCTCAACGGAGAAACGTCATTTTAGCCTTTAGGTACAAGATGTGGGAGAAGCAAGTCTAGATTGGCGATCTCCTCAAACATCGACATTTGCTCTCCTTGGCCATCGCCTCCTCCTGTCCCCTATCGAAGAAACGTCATTTCAACCACTAGGATCTACACCCCAAACAGATCCACCTACCGCTCTCCTTTGATCTTGGATCGACAATTCTGTCGGCTATTACAAGCATTCCAGATCCAATATCCTCAAGTTTTACATCCCTCTAGTTTTCTATTATTCATTGAAGTTTTTAGAGTATGAAAATTAGAATTTTTATACAATGTTCTTTTGGTAATACATATTTTTTTATATGGATTAGTGTTTGCATATAATCAAGTATTTGGTTAATAAAATTTGGATGTTTTATTGATTTAAAGTTATGTTATTTTGTGTTCTTGATTGGGTATCTTTACTAGGATTTTGGGATGAATTTAGGTTTTTGTCTCAAAGTTTTGAGATGAATATGAAATGAATTAAACCTTTATGTATTGATAAAGATGAAGGGTGAGGATGGAGATGGAATTTCTTGGCCGAAGAAGGAAGTTTCTGGCCAGAGACGACCATGTTGGTATGTGTGTGTGTGGGTGTGACATGTGGTGCTATTGTATTAAGTGTCGGATATATATTGTTATTATACAACATATTATAAAGTAAGTTACATATTTAGCCTTGTGATAATGAAAAATAAAGAATATAATTAAAATGACTAAAATACGCTTTTAATTAACATGCTTAACAGAAAATTTTAACAAAGTTAGAAGTCAGAACCCCTAATACGTAATAAAATGCAAACTACAAAGATGTAATCCATAAATATTTCAAAATAAGTTTTGAGAATGTTAAAACACATAAACCACAAGGACCAAGAATATAATCTTACTCTAAAAAGTATGACATATTATAATTATTAATGTCATATAATCATTTCAAAATATGTAATATCTTAGTTGACATTTATTCCATATAATTACTTCTGATGTGTAACTCAGTTCGTAAAGGAGTGGAGAGACTTTACCCAAATACGTAATAGGTCATGGGATCAAACCCAAGGCTCCTCTACTAGCCTTAGCCTTTGAATGAGCCAAAAAAATATCATTTTACATTGGTGTCCTTGAAAGTAGGTTCCGTATGACCAGTTAAAGTTGTCAGTAATCAACTTTTTACCCAAATTTATTCCATATAATTTTAACGTTATCTTAATGGGTTAATCAAACTCATAAATGTAATGAAATTATTGAAATTCGTTACTTAAAATTAAAATAAAACAAAATTAGTTTATTAAATGTAACTTGTATATATATATATATATATATATGGGTGAGTTCAAATGCGAACCATTTTTTTATTGTGAACGTGAAGACAGCCGAGAGCGCTCCATGTGGTAAAGCTAACTTCCGCGGCTTAGCTTTATTCAATATGAATAAAGCTAACCCGCGCTCGTCAGAGTGCGACTAAGCTTTATTCACACTGCATAAAACTTTATTCAGTATGAATAAAGTTAAGTCGTGTTGCCACGTGGTGCGCTCTCGGTTGTCCTCACGTTCACAATGAAAAACCGGTTTGCATTTGAACTTTCGTGTGTGTGTGTGTGTGTGTGTGTGTGTATATATATATATATGAGAATTATAAATGGACCCCCTAACAAGGGAAATGGATCATTTATATGAGTGTCCAAGTGAGATCTAATATATGAGGTCTACATTTATACGAAAGGAACAAAAGTTAAAGGGAGTCTATTTAACAACACCCATGTATATATCATTAGTGAATTTGTGGAGACATAATGATTTTAGTAAGAAGTCATGAAAAAGTAGAACAATCAACTTGGTCGGTCAACTTTGGCAAATCATTTCTACCATCATTACTCTTCATCTTTCAATAAGACTTTTGTTTTCTTGTTTGTTTAAGATTTGCATATTTCATTGGCTTTTCTTATAGAAAAGTTTGGTTATAAACTATTGTAAAAATAATCAAATACATACGAATATTATAATATTCTTCTACGACAAGGCTTGTATACATGTTAATCAATTTGTTAAGTTTCAACCACAGGGCTTGTCGCGTAGCGGTAAGGCCTGTGGGGGATGTGGATGGTATCCCATTCACCCCAGGTTCGAATCCCTTCGTGCGCATCTTGTGGCCAGGCTTAGTCTCAGACGGCCGAATTTCCTGTCAGTTCTAAATTGCCAAGGATGTAGTCTAGGCAAAGCCTAGATGAACCTTATCCAAAAAAGTTTGTTAAGTTTCATAGTATACAAATGTATCGGGTTTGTCTGGGTTCAAATTATTCTAACCTAATTACAACTCAATAAATGGGGTTTGGCCTAAGTTTGTATCAAATACGGGGCAAATTTACTATGTTTAAGTTTTTTAAATCTTTTTAGGATGAGTTGGTCAGAATTTTAAGCACCCCTACCTATACGACCCTTTTTAGCCAATATTTTAGAAATTATAAAATCATTAATTTAACTATTGATTAAAATTAGTTATGGTAAAAATTTGGATCACATGCGTCTTATAAAATACTCGGTTTTTTGCTTGAAAGACTTCTTACAAACATAGACATACACACACACACACACACATATATATATATATATAGAGAGAGAGAGAGAGAGAGAAAAGTGAAAATGTAAACTCAATTTTGACTGTGAACGTGAGAATCACTAAAATTGCGCCACGTGGTATTTTCAGTTTGAAAAGATCTCCAAAGTTGGTTGCACGTTAAAATGAATGCACCAAGTTGCACCAGATCAATTCTCTATCAAATCCAATTCATGGGATGAGTTTAAGATTAAAATTGATCAATGGTTTAGATCGCTAACTCTTCTTCTAACATGATCATTCACACACACACACACACACACACACACATATATATATATATGCATGGTCAGGTTCAAATAAAAACTCATCTTTCATTGTGAACGTGAGGATAGCCGAGAGCGCGCCACGTAGCATATTCAGTCTGAATAATCATGTATTATTCAGACTGAATATGTCACATAATAGGATGATAATTAAATAGAAACCAAAAAATTCTTGCAAACCTATGAAAACCAACATACAAATATACTTTTACATGAATTTTTTTCATCAAAGACTATGATTTTAACTATTGTTTCACATATGTTTTGTCTTTATATGGTGAGTATCATCTGTGTGGGGAAAAAATTGATTCATATGGTGAATCGAAAATATACGAAAATTTGATTCATATGGTGAAACCAATTCATGTGAAACTATCACCATATGAACATAAAATATATATGTGAAACAATATATTAAATTCTAACATTTGATGGAAAAAATTGTACGAAAAATTATGTTTTAGCCGGTTTTCATAGGTTTTTAGGAAATTTGTGGTTTTCACATGATTTAACCCCTATATATATACATAGAAAGAGAGAGATAGATAGAGATAGTCGAGTTCAAACGAAAACAATACCTATATAAAAGTATAAAAGAACACGATATTCAACAAAATCACATATGATTTTCCATTAACTTTCGTAAAAATCCGTAGACAACGAGTTGTAAAGTTGCACAAGTCATATATAATTTTGTTGGTTTTCATGTTCTTTTAAATATTATTGTTCTCGTCTCTCTCTCNGAACGTGAGGACAGCCGAGAGCGCGACACGTGGCGGATGACTAGGCGCCACGTCAGGTCCACGGCGGATGATTAGGCACGATTCATGGGTGGGCATTGAATTAAAGGGGGGACCACACTCAAAA